>NWSH02000210.1:7970472-8004633 GCA_002382865.2 Heliothis virescens
TATATAATCCAAAAGGAGAAGAAAAAGTCGTTTAATTGCCAGGGAAGCCACACATGCAGAGATGAGTTAGCGCCATATATCTTTATCGTCAACGAAGTCTTGAATTTTGTAATAAGCTTTTTTAATCTCTCTTGATGTCACCCTTATATTGAGGCCTAGGCAGAATCAACAAGCAATTCGTGAACCTAAAACTGCTTATACTGAAAATATAAAATATGCTTATATAGAAATACAAGAGACGTTTTACTTGAGATTGATGAAGACGTCTCTTTTTGTATTTATTTTTTTATTAATAAAGCTACTTCACTTAGAAATACTTTGTATTTTTTACTTTATTGTATTTCTGACTTTTTTCCTCCCTTTCTCTGCCATAGTATCTAGTAAAAACAGTTTAAAACAAAAATCACAAAAAAAAATCTACTGTTTCATGGTATTTAAGAATTATCGTAATCGACATACTCTACCTAATAACGATCATCAATTTTATCTAAAGCGACAAATTAATGTGATTAAAGAGTACTGAGTCAAATCTTAAGATTTGAATTAATAGGGAGGTGCCCAAATAATACCAAGTAAAAATTTCAAATTTATACTATAAATATTTTGAGAAATATTTAAAAAAAACCTTCTCCTGTAAAATATGCAAAATGGCGGTTACGATCTTCTTCCTGAAAAGGCTCGATATGTTACCGCTCTCTTTAACTCGCGTATATCCGTGCTCTAACTAATAGGGGTTAATATGCGTTCTAATGTCGGGATGCTAGCAATTCTCTTGATCACGAATCATCATATTAATCATTTTCATAGCACAAAAAACAAGAAGAATAAAAAGTTTAAACAAAACTTTGAGCACCGTAGTCGCCTGGCTGATTAACTCGTCGAGCTGGGCGCGGCGCGGGCGCAGCGTGGTTTGCGGGGAGAGACCTCTTGCCTCCAACCATAATGTATATCATTTTCTTCCTGCCTTAGCTCGAGGCAAGCCTTTTTTACGCTTCCTATAGACTGCGCTCAAAAACTAAACTTCGCGTATGACTTATTCAACAAAATATCAAGGCGTTCGTGTTTTGTTATTGTTTTAAACATTGTTATATGCAGGGTTTACGAAGGTTGGCTTTTTAGTACTTATTGTTTCATTTACAATGGCTACGCTTTGTATTCTGTCTGGAATGATATTTAGTTCCTCAGCAAATATTTTCTGCATGAAAGCCATTTTAATGGATCTTTTATTTATTGTGATACTTAGGTTAGTTCATCCATCATCATCATCCACATTAGATCAGCTCCTAAGCTCTCCTCCTCGCTCCAAATTAGCAGAATATTTTCATGGCACCTTTAACGGGGGATCTAGAAGATCTTTTTCCAGTAGGGCGAAGTTTTGAAAACAAGTTGTCATTGCACTTATTAACAGAACTATCCTACATCTTCACATCGAATTAGTATACAAAATTATACCGTTGATTGTTCCAAAAGGATAAGCCTACATTCTCTTGAAGCCTAATTAAAATACAATTGCGCTTAAATCGTCTATGTTTAAGTTGAGGCTTGGCGGCGCCTGCGCCTATCCGAAAGGGGGATAAGTGTGGGTGGACAGTACAACCTACGTAGGTAGATGGTAGGTACAGATGACAACACATCAAGTTACCACAATCTGTCAAATTTCTTCAATAGATTTTCAACCTTATCACACTAGTTGAAGGTTGATGTTTCATTGGTAAAATTTGGCGGATTCGGGGAGGTTGACATGCTGTCGTCTGTATATATCCATCCACACGTGTGCCGGATGTTACCCCCAATTGATATGTATAATGTTATGTAAATTATTGTTCGTTTTGATGGGTTTTTGTAGTTCACGCGTCACAGTCACAGGGTTTTTGTAGTCACACTTGGTCGCTTTTCACTTTATCGCCTACTTTGAATTTGGATTAAGGTATTAAGTAGTTAAGGAATAGAAATTGCTCTAAATATGGCAGCTTTCAAAAGGTTTGTGACATAAAAACTGTCATCAAAAGCTTTTGACTCATAAATTGTATGAATTAGGTAAGTAGTAAGACAGCATATTTAAAGTTCTCGTTAAAAGGTAGCTTTAATCTTCAGAATAAAATAATTCTACCAAATAAAAATATTCGTAATACCTTTAGTAATAAGGCGACAAATTACTTTCACACAGCAGAATATAAGTTTTACATCTCAATTACAAAGTTAAGAATAAGTTGCACCGGGAACTCATGGGTATTTTGACCATACTTCTTCAACACTGTTGCAAAATTAGCATTGGACTCTACATTGTTATAATTTTCCTGTTTGTACACTTACGAATGTATTCTTTTAACTTATGTAAAGTAATAAAAATGAAGACGCCTATTGTTTGTGTAAACCCAAAAGGTGAACGTAGTATGTGGGCCCACTGCAAAAATAAAGACTCAAAAGCGTAGACATAGACAAGCTTCTGCCAGCGGTTTCACCCGCGTCCCGTGGGAACCACTCAGCGCACTCGGATAAAAAGTAGCCTATAGCCTTCCTCGATAAATGGACTATTTCAAATCGAGATTGTACTGAAAGATTTTTTCAAATCGGACCAGCAGTTCTTGAAATTAGCGCGTTCAAACAAACTCTTCAGCTTTATAATATTAGTGTAGCTTAAATATTTTCGTATTGTGGCCTTTTTGAAGCCTGCACGTTTACGTGCCCAATCCTTATGTAAAGCCGTAAAAATGAAGACATCTATTGTTTGTATAAATCCAAAAGGTAAACGACGTATGTGAGCCCACTACAAAAATAAAGACACAAAAGCGTAGACAAAGAATCCTAGAAATTAATTAAATATTTACGTATCCAAGCCTTATAAAGGGACACATGAACGAGTTCCTACGTCATTGCAGTCTATTGTGTTTGTATGATAAATTAACTGATTGAACATGCAAGAGGAATTTATTGCTTGACAGACCTATAAATTGTTACAAACTATGCAAATTCTAGTGCTAGGCAACATTGCTTGAGTGTTTATTTGTCTGACATTTTGTGGCTAAGACGAAAACTCTGTCTCAGCTAAACTCAGGTTTACATTTTAAGAAGTAAAAGTTTTTCCGTCTTTTATAGCGAAAGAAACGTCTCTTTCCTCATATAAAAACAGGGAGTTTTTTCAGCTAGTTATTTATTCCTTCAGGCAATATAGACCACTGCCAGAAATATCATTTAACTTCTAAAATGTATTTTTGTATAACAGGATGAAAACTGATTTTCTGACCAAGAAAAATAAGTAAACAACATTGAATTTATGCATTTGCAGAAAGAGGATAATTAAATAAAACACCAAAAATATTTCAAAATTGCAGCATCGATTTAGTTATGGTGCCAATAATTGTGCTCAAAATTGACCATTCGGTCTCTTAGGCCTCATAAAAGTCAGACGTGATCAACGCGCGTTTTAAAAATGTATAGTTTAATTCCACGAAGTTATTACAAGGACGTCGATGGCTATAAACCGTTGCGGAAGAAATTAAGTATCATAATATGAGAGCAATAGCATGTTGCGATACATCGAAGTTCGATTTTTCTTGCAAAAAGTTGCGACTGTATAACCTAAAAGTTCTCCCTCTTGGTTTTTAATTTTCAAATACAGGTAAAGAAAAGTTTACTTTTACACTTTGGAAGCAGATATAGAGCTAACACCTTGATCTTAATTAGAGCTGTAAAAATGGATTGTATTTTGGTGCCTCTTAAATTTGCTTTTCTCGACAACAATTGGACAGCATTTCTCAACCACAATTTTCAGTCCCAGCATCTACCTATACTTACTTTAAACTCAGTCTTTCTTACCTGATCTTGCCTTTACAAAAACAGGGTGTAGAACAAAAAGCAGGCGCGAGCCACAGACTATAACAACTTCATTGGCGCGAACGACTTGTTCACGTTCTAAACTTAATGTCGCCGCCATTGCCGCGTTATCGTGCGACCTCTATGGGGAAATAAAAGAAATAATCAGCTTTCTCATTAAGGTGGTTTTGTAATTAATGCTGTTGTTATATACATGGTAGGTTCGATGAACTTAAACCTTATACCTTGGACAAAAAAAATGTGTTATAGGCCAATAGGAAATAGCAATTAGGTAAATGGCTCGTTTCCTACGCCTGAATCGAAGTATCTGTGCAAATATTAAAGTTAGGGTGATGGTTGTAAAAAAGTACCACTATTTTATACTTATTTTAAAATCCATGGAAAAAGCACCCAATCGTAAAATAAAACCTCTTATTATTAGCCTTTAACATAATAAAAACCTTGAAACACATTCCTAACACGTCTTATAACAGCATTTATTAATAAGACCTCTATTTCTTGGAAGTGAGCCATTATGTTCTATGTAGGCAGGTTTTAGTTAAATAGCTAGGTGATATAGTAGTCGCTAGGTGTCGTGTAACAACTTCATTCGCGCTAACGAGCGAATACCAGTTCCATCGCCATCTTATCTAGGTACAGTCGACAGCAAATCAGTGTACACAAAGCTGTCAAATTTCTGCGATCGATTTTCAACCTTATCATATTAGTGGAAGGTTATATAATGTTCGATTGGTAAAATCTGACAGATTTGACAGATTTTGGGTATACTGACTTGTTGTCGACTGTATATAGATACAGTGAGAGGAAAAATAGAAAATATCAGATTAAAGCCGTATTTTTCATTTTAGTTTTTCATTTCAAAGGTGCAGTTTCTATGAGTAGGTACTGATGATTTGATTATGAGTATTTAAGGTAATACTAGATTCCGCTAGTGGTTGAACTCAGTTGGGGGTTAGAGTCTGTAGCTACTCAGAAACATCCTTTGGTTCTTTGGATATCCAAAGCCAAGCACGAAACATCATTCTAGAAAAATATATTTTAGAGATTTAAAAATATTTTCTTGGACATTGGCTCAAGGAATGATAACTTGCATTTGTTACTATCATATATAAGTGCAGTGAAGATAAACAGTTACTTACATGAAGTAAGCACTAATTACTAATGCGACAAAGTATGTAATTACTAATTACTATCGGCCCCACCTTGCAGCATTACCTACCTACAGACAAGTAATGAGGGGACCAGTTTTTCAACCTACAATTAGCGCGGAAAAAAGTCGCAAAGTCACAAACTGCAATGTAAATATCCTCATAAATTAGTCCATTAACTATGGAGTAAAAACATAAATAATGTAATTTGTTGGTAAACAAGTTCGACCTTTGATATTTCTTTTGAATTACTATGATGGGAAGATATTTCTTTTGAATTATTATGATGGGAATAAACTGTTTACTTACTTATGTACTTAATTTTTAATGATATTATTTTTTTTACGTGACCCTTTTTGTCAACAATGCCAATAAGTCACTGTTTTTACGTTTGTCAGGTGATTATCGATCGAATTTAGATCTGCAGTAATTAACACCTTAGTGTAATTAGTTTTTTTCGTTGATGTCGGATTTATTTTTTATTTTTTCGGAAAGTAAAAAAGCCATTTAAGCGGAAACATCTTAGAAGTGTAAAATGAAATTTGGAGACATGTAGGGAGTTTTATTTTCAGCGCATAAGAACAAACTTTTTAATGACTATGCTCATTAACTGGTGAAGCGATAAATGACGGCAAAACAACATTTATGTTACTCATAAAACGACAATTTCATAGTAGCTTTCTTTAATTATATGATGGTATTTTTATCTGTTTCATTTTGAGTCCTAAGTCGTTACACATAAGGTTGAATTTTAGGTACTTAAGTTTGAAGCTACCAATAAAATATACAGTATAATAAGTTTCTCGGTAGAGTCCAATAAAATTTGATAACTTAATCATTTTATACCTGTTCCTTTTACAGCCATAGTCGATTGTCCATACCAATAAATGGTTACTATGGGTTTCTACAGTTGTTTCTTTTCCGAAATATTTAATGTGCAATAATAAATGAACGTATTATTTAGACATTTGCACTCTGTAAAAGATGATCGTAATTATAGTATGTATATGTATAGTTTAATTTGTTTATGTTGTCGTTGATGTCTTTTTCATAGGACATAAAATAATCATTATTTTATGCGGTCTTAATTGTAATTATAACGTCCTGTTAATTTAACTATATGCTCGTATCCATGTTTTTGCTGTAACATGTCGCATACCTTCATGAATAATATTTTTAGTTTTCCAGGAAGCTAGCTACTTGTACCTACCTACTTTCAGTTTAGATACAGTATCAGTATCAATTTTTGGACACTTAAGAGTAAGTATAAAAAGCATGTTTTATAATTTTATAACCTCGGTAAAACGTAACCATAACCTTTACAGACTTCCAAAAATTTTTTTGGAAATGTCGAAATATCTACAAAAGTACTTCTAAATCCGTCTGAAGCGACAATGTCCGTTCAATAAAGAGGAATATATTTGAAGCAATATCCCGCGCTATTGTGTTCGTTTTATAAGTCCCGGTAACACCGCAGCCTTAGCCGTGGCAGCATCTGTATACGTCTTCGTGTTGCTCAGGCGCAGGTGCACAACACTTGTTGGATTTAAGTGTTTAATGTGAAACTTGGTGAACCATAAGTTAGTAATGTAACTATACAAATATTATATTAATAAATAATTTATGTGACAGGTACAGTGTTTTCTATTTATAAAAAATTGTATAAAAATATATTTATAATAATTTAAAGATGATTATTAGGTAAGTAAAAAGTTTCCAAGAAGAACCCATTCTAGGTACAGTATTATATCTAAGTACTGTCCTATTAAGTGCTCATTTTCAGCCTACTTTTGAACTGAAAGAGAAGGAAAATAGACCAATCGCCAATACTCGTAAAAAATATTTAATTTAAAACAAAATACGCAAGAATTAAACATCAGTAACGAAAACGTTGGCGACGCCTGTCTGATCCTCTCGCATCCAGCTGCGATATCTTCATTTGGCGGTCGGCAGGTGTCACGTGGTCCCACTCTATCCATCCCTTTCCCACACCTAACCACCCCTATCTATCTCTCTTTCTCTTTTGTGCTCGGCGCTGTAGGAAAGCTTGGCTAAGGTTTGTTTTTTTTTGTTGAAGGCTTTATTTATTTCTGTCGAGTTCCTGCAGTTACAAATATATATGTTTATTTCTTCGTTTTCAATCTTCAAGAAGAAAGTTTATGTGTACCTTGTACGTTTTTATTAGATGTTCAGAGATGAGTTTTGGTTTGTCAGTTGATTTTGTAATTGGAATTGATAAATTGTCCTCTGAAATGCTCGTTATGGATAGTGACGAGCAGAAAATGGGTTAATTGGGAAAGAGCTTCAAATTATTTAACTGCCAGATTAAAAATGCTTTAATTACAGCCAGTTTCAGAGGTGCCAGATAAGGTCCTAGATAGTTATCTGATCGATCATGCCATAGAAAAGTTGACAAAATTATAAACCGGCCAAGTGCGAGTTGGACTCGCATACGAAGGGTTCCGTACCATTATCTATGAAAAATTAACGTATCTATTACCTACTACTAGCCAAATTACAAACATTTTTAGTAGGCTTAGTAATAGGGTCCCGTTTTACCCTTTGGGTAAACAACAATTCTATGGCATTCTCTGTCAGTTATATCTAGATCTTTATCTGGATCCTTAAACATAACATCTCCTACAGTAGCAAGCAAAAAAACCGGTGATCATGTCTTCATGATAAGTAGCATATTCGAATAAACATCAACTAAACTAACATAAAAAATAAATACAGATTAGCGACTTACTGAGAAAAACAAAGAAATACTTCCAAAACGGGAGCTGTCAACCTGTGTAAGTAAACGAAACCTTTTTACACTTACCATAGACATTGCCATTCGAATTAGAACTTTATTTTGATATCTATAGCTTCTATTTTTGGGTTGAGTTGTGAAAGTAGATGGTAAAGATATTTTTGTGAAGGTATAAGTTTAGTTTACAGAGCTTTGTGTAAATATTTGTGAAGTGGCAGTCAAACAGTGGAGTAATCTGAGTAATGTTGAAACTAGCGGATTATCTTATTCACGAGGCGCTTGAGACGGAAATAACTTGATCTAGGAATTGTTTATTGTGTAATGTGGACTGCTTTGACGTTTTATTTTAATTCTTAATCTATGGCTGTAGTATTTTGGATGGTTGTCTAAGAAAAACAGATTTTTCTGAGCGTTTAAGAATAATTTTCATAATTTGTTTATACTCCATAAACAAATTATGAAAATTGTGCAAGTAAGCAAATTGTAATTTCAAAGTCAAACTTTTTTTTTATTTCAACTAGCTTGACGTTTCAAAAGAGCTTTTATAGGCCTATAAGAGCTCTTTTGAAACGTCAACCTAGTTGCACGGTTCCAAGAAGTGAATCTCATGGAGAAGAACCGGCAAGAAACTCCATGGACACTCTTTTTTTTCGTATTACCTAGGTTTCATAGCTTCCAGTCAGTTCCAGTAAGTAAGTAGGTACCTGTAAGTATCTAATTAAAAATACACGATAAAACTTATCCTGCATAGTTTCTGTCTGAATCTTTCCTTATTATTTTGTGTGCATTTCGTGATTCGAATAAATTAACGTCGATACATTTTCCTAGAACTTACCGACAACGAATATCTTTAATTCCAAACCAACTATTCGAATCTAAAATCTGTGTATTTGTGACAAACACAAAAAAACAACATGATCGAACGCCAACCAATAAATTGATAGGCCAAAAAAAGCATGACCAGAATCTCAGCCATTCCTAAAATAAAGAACAAATTGCTTTTTTTGAGTGGCTATAACCGAGGGTGAGGCGATTAATCATTGACTGAGACTTATCATCATACAGTATCGGGATAGAAACACGAGTGTAAGAACTCTTTTTTGTTTATTTCACCTGCGGCGCCGTTGAACTTTCAAGGCAGTTCTTCGAAGATTTTCGACCTTAAATAACTACAGAAAATACTTCCTTAGTATGGTGTAAATTAACTTTTTATGGTAGTGTTATCAACAATTTAAACGACTCTTTCAGTAGCATCATAAAATTTATTACGTTGAACCTATTTACCCCACATAGCATTTCACGTAGAATAAACTTTTCATTGACTTAACCTTCTTTAGCTGAATAGCGACCAACAGTAAGTTCTAGTGCTTGAAATACGGAATAAATACTCTAAAGGCAGCTGGTTCTCATTCGAAAAGGTTAATTCTTAATTGTTTTGTTTGCTTACAAGTCAGAGTGAATGAGTAGGCGGTGCGCTAACGCCCATTGTAAGAGCAGACACATTGTCATCTGCAAACAATGATGCTTCTTAATTGAGATGAAGATTCTCCAGAGGTTGTCGAACCAGGTTTAGAGTACCACATGACGAATAAGGTACACAGTTCCCCGCGGCTTCTGTCTATACAGAACTGCAACGTGCACCAGGACTTTTGGATCCTACATTGCAATAAATCTGCTCACCCAAACCAACGTTATAGTGTGGTTATAGTTATTACTACCTTCCGCCAGCGGTTTCACCCGCTCTCCCGTGGGAACTACTGCGCGCACCCGGATAAAAAGTAGCCTATAACCTTCCTCGATAAATGGCCTATCTAACACTGAAAGAATTTTTCAAATCGGACCAGTAGATCCTGAGAATAGCGCGTTCAAAAAAAACAAACAAACAAACTCTTCAGCTTTATAATATTAGTATAGATAGAGAGCATTTTCTAGGCATAGGTATAGCTAGCCATTTGTGCTGTTCTTATAGAAGCCAAAAGTAGTTTAACTGTCGATGAGTTTAACCGTCAATTGTTCAAGACCCCTATTTCCTATACTTACCCAACTTTGTTTTTGGATGTTACAGGGATAAAACTGTAGAGACAGTACCGTCTTTGCCATAAGGGCACAAGGGGCCAGTGCCCAGGGCCCCCATCCTCAGAGGGCCCCGAAGGGCCAACAATTTCTCACACATTTAATCAGTGGCGGCGCTAGGCGTCGGCAACGTCGGCGACCGCCGATGGCCTCGCAGAAATACTAGTATTTTCGTTTCGCCAATCAGGTTTAATCCTTGAAGTGACAAAAATTTTCGCGCTCGCTACGCTCGCGCATTGTTATTACATATTATCGATGATTTTCCCTGACTTATGCCTCCACAAATTAACTAAAACAAATGGCGGCAACTTCAGCTTTACAATTCTCAAAAAATAATTTTGTAATTGTATTCTACCTACTAAAGGTAGGATACATTTTTAAATCCAATTTTTTTTTGTGTCTTGACCTAAAAATGTCAAAACAAATCGCGCTCGCTCCGCTCGCGCCCTTTTTTTTCAATGTTTGCACGTCGAACTGATAAAAAAATAATTTACATTCCAACAGGGCCCCAAATTCTTGTGTGCCCAAGGGCCCCAGCACAGTCTAAGACGGCCCTGTGTAGAGAGACTAATCTTGTCGTTATCTATAACTTCTGCGACTAGGTCTAGTGGTTGTTAATTTGGGCATCAGGGTGGTATAAATGGCAGGCCTTGCGCAGCCGGAGAATTTAATTTCCTGTTATAAGTACCTAGGTATATTTCCTTTCAGGTTAACGACTAGCTTTGGGTGATTTTATGTCTCGTGGATACTAAAAAGATTATTAATTCTTTTCCTTCGAAACTCGCGGACTAAATCAGAAAAGTTTACGATCAAACCAGCATTCGTAAAATCTTCCAAATAAATCGTATTCTTAACATTTACTTTATCTAACAATAATTTATGGTACTGCATACGATTTCGAGCCAATAAAATATTCATAAGGTGATAAAAATCTTTCGGGGAAGCGGTGTAAAATAAAATAAAAAAGTATATGTGCCGTGTCATATTGCCGTAACGGACTATACATGGCACCCGGTAAATTGGGTTTGTTTCTCAGTGTAAAAAGTCGCACAAATGCATTACGTTTTTTTATGCCCAACCCATTGCTTTTTCATTCCCAGTAAGTTGTTCTGATAAGTATTCACACTGCTACGGACGTTTATAACTTATTTTGGCAACATCGACTGCATTAAGCTGTCGAAAGCGACTCCATTTTCATATATTTCGACAAAGATGGTATTGAAGTAATGGTTATAATGACAGTGGTATGGGTGTGGGACCTTAACGATGCGCCTGACATTTGCAGACCAGAACGAAATGTTGTCCAATTTGCTTCGATCAACTTTTGACACGACGATAAAATAAATCCTTGAGGACCAGATTTCCAAATTTTAATTGATTTTGATGCCGATATAAGTATGTAGGTACCACCTATTTTGGTTTCACTGACATCGACATTTGGTCTGACAATTTTTACATAATATTTCTCCTAATTACAAAATGTCGACAAGAGACATAAAATGCCCAATCACGGCTTATATTTATTAGTACCTGTACCTATCTTAGAACCTGCTGATCCCTTTATTCGCAAGCAACTAAAAGTATCGCAAGGTGTTAAAACCTACAGTCTAATCACAACACAAATGACTTCCCAATAAAGAATTAGAAAGTTCCTACACAGAAGTAATAAAGCTTGCCCGCAGAACCTTAGAACATTAACCATACAAACAAAAAGCATACAAATGTATAATTTATACCTACGATTCTCTAGATGATCCCAACCCGACAAACTGTGCGATATTAAGTATAGCCGCCAACAGGAAATAAAAGTCGTGAGAATAATATAAATTAAGTGGTACAGCTCCGTCCCGAGCCGAGCCTTCGATAATTGAGACGTCAATTTTTTCTAAGCAGAGACCGGGCCGGACCGCTTTTTGAATATTTATAACGTGAGCGGATCGTAATTTAAGTTTACCTCTCGTTATCTTGGTGCCTTTATCTAACTCTGTTCATTTCGACTTGTACTTGTATTAAGTGGGCTTTATAATGGGCTACGTTCTTGGCTAAGGTGAAATGTTAACGAAATGTTGTTTAGATTTAGTTTCTGGTAAGGCTGTAATTATAACTAGGAATCTTCCTATGTAGGTACGTACGTACCTACAGGTAGCAATCCTGCAATTCAGGTTTTATGAGCTAGTATTATAACTATAAGTTAGTATCTAAGTAAAACTAGTAAAAGTGTTATAACAAAAACAACAAATTATTTTCTGGTCATTAATCCCGTTTCACACCACACGTGACGTGGTCAGGTAGAAGGTTCAACCGATCGACATTTCAATAGATTTTTTATTGCATCTATCATTCAGTCTTTCCTTATTAAATCTTTGAATAGATGACGTTTATTACAAAAAATCTCCTTTTACAAGTCTCGTGCACAATTTGAACGTCAATCACAGTTTCTGTAGAGGTAATGGTAGGTTTTGTTATAATTCCATGGGCTTTGTGCCCGAGTCACAGTGCGTCTTTTCACGTTTCATGCTCTCTGCACGTCTCAGGAGTTGTAAATCCCAACCTTTGTGCAGCAAATGATCCGTTAAATTATTGCTGCTTCTTTATGTGAACGCATTCATTGCACTTTGGATATTGCAGGTATAGTCTTAAGATAATGGCATAGATTATTACCATAATAATAGGCATGACGCTGCTCGTTTTGTAGCATTTGGATAGCAACTGCAGAAGCTGTATGGTTCGAATCAGCAGTCCAATATAAGAATGGTAGGTTGCCTGCTGCGAATTATAAAAAAGTTAGGTGAGAATGGAGCAGGTGAGTAGCCATGGACATCAGTAACAGGATGCCCGGTAGTGTAGGCCTGGAGATATGAAACACCTGAAAATACGAGCGTTGAAACAGCCGCCTTCTAAATCAGTCCTTTGACACATATTATACCTATGTGTGATAGGTAGGTAGCTGTTTCCCGCATTCCAATGGAAATAGGTATCTATACACTATCCGGATAAAATGTATGTCGTTTTTTTGTCGATGAAAAATATCAGATCGCACTGTACCTAAGCGTGAGGGGAGTATCAGACTTTTAGATACTGACTCAAATCTACCATGTTCTTTCTTGAGCCACTTGTGTATCGGGCCCGCAGAAGGAGGTGTTGGCATCCCATTCCCCCTGGCTCGAACCATGGATGGGTGCGAAAGGTCACCGTCGCATAAAATATATGCCTGTATCATATTTCACCTGATTTAGTCCGTTTTTGCAAACAAATAAACAAACTTACTTTTATGATGAAACCAAGGTAGCGCCATCTAGCGGGTAGTTACTGAACGACCAGAGGCGGGCCCTACGTAAAAAAATATTTATCATTTAACTAACTTAAAACTATAATTAATAATACATCTAAATGAGGAAAATGTTTTATATTTCAAGTATTTTACTGGAAATCAGGGTCTTGATTGACCACAAGCAAATTAGAATCACTGAACGCACTATTTAGCGAGTAGAACGAATGGTTGCCGAGATCAATCTGTGGCTGTCGCTTCCTACGTCAAGTGACAAGTTGTTATGTCAAGATTTTGACAGTTTTCCTTTTTATTTATCTCATAATTATCAAATAGAAAGTGAATTGCGAGTTTAAGCTAAAACATAAAGAATTATTGATGGTAAAAAACCACGTAGGATAAACTACAAATACTGGTCAAGCAGTGTTTATAAAGGTTTTGACCTAAGTTCAGGGGTATGTATGTTAACATGTTACCCACTTACTTTTACTCTTTGGCCTAAAAATATTGTATACTGAACTCATTCGTTGATCATTAATGCCTGTTATTTATTGCTAATCGACCATATTGCAGCAATTGTTTTTCTGCATTATTAGGTTGCGATGTTTATTTGTGTCGGAGTTTGTCGTACCATATGTCGCTTGTGATAATGGTCTCGAGTGAGAATTCTAAGATTAATAATTCAAGCGAATGCTGCCCCATTTATTATTTATTTCATGTCACTGTTCTCCGATTCACTTAGTATTTGGCATCACTTGTATCAGTGTCCTCTAACTTTGACATTATACTAGAGGTTAAATACTCGTTTTTAATTTTAGTAAAACTTTCACTTGCAGGTAATTAGAATGTCGTTGCTATAACGAATAATAGACGAAAATTTTCTCAAACATACAAACAATAACAAAGCTATGAGTGCTGGTGGGCCACAGATAATGAACAACTTGCCACCGGGAGTCAATGCGGACAACAATTTGTTACCTGGAGGCCCTATAATAAATCCTACAATGAATAGAAATAGGAATAATAACCAGAACCCTCTCTTCAATATGAGAGAGAGGTTATTCCATGCACTGTTTTTTAAGTTTGCGTTAGCGTATGCCCGGACATTCCCACGGCCAGTGCGGAGATTCTTCGAGTTCCTAGTGCTTTTGAAAGCTCTAGTGGCATTTTTCGTCCTCGCATATATTCATATAGCATTTTCAAGGACTCCTACAACATGTTTGAATCATGTGAAGGAAACTTGGCCAAGAGATGGCATTCTGAGGGTTGAAATCCTGAGGAACCCAGGCCAGGACTACACTATTGAGCAGAGTTATGCAAAGGAGAGGAAATTGAAAAAGGATAAGGAAGAGCTAAATTCTATGATAGGGATGTTAGCTACAGAAGGGTAAGTTGTTATTTAAAATTATAATTATTTAAACTATTCCGGAACATACAATGACCAGCATTTTAGGTCAATCCAATGTTTAAAACTGAGAATATAGGTCAATTTAGTATATTAAACATCTAAAGTACTCAACTGGACTATGAATTGAGGAACTAATTCATTTCTTTTAGATAAGATTAAATTGCTATCGGTATATCTTCATAAACACAAGGGATTATCAAAATGTATACTTTTATTGAAACCTATGACCCTTGTTCTCTTATCGTTATATTTTAATGACAGATTTTCTTAGACAAGATCTATTTTTGGATGTACATATTAATAACAGAAAAACTTTCGTGTACAAAGTACAGACGACAGCAGGTCAACGTAAACGAATCTGTCAAATTTGACCAGTCAAACATTAACCTACCTCCATTGCGATAAGGTTGAAAATCTATTTCAGAAATTCGACAGATTGTGGTAACTTGATGTGCTGTCGTCTGTACAATGAAATCCACATACAGTTTTTATTGTGTTTTGGTAATTAATGCAAATTGGGTTATATGTTAATTAAGACAACAATTTATTGAACAGTGTGTTTACTGCAGACATTATACATTGTTTAAATTGAAACGGTGTTTCAAAACGATATATTAAGGTGTTCTTGTTTTTTTTCTTAATATTTTTGGTGTTTTATTGATCAACACAATAATTATAATGGTTTTGTCTAATTATACCATTTATCACTACTACAAAATTATAGTGTACAGACAACAGCAGGTCAAGTACCTAAATCTAAAATTTTACCAATTGATCATTAAACTTCACTATTGTAATAGGGTTGAAAATCTATTGCAGAGAATTGTTGAACTTGATGTGCTGTTTTCTGTACATACATAAAGATACTTTCCTCTTCACTACACGATTTATGTGTTTTTAAGGACCTATATTATTTATGCTCACAAAACAAATGTTGTCAGATAAAGGTAGCCTAAAATAAAATGGTACAAAATTAAATCATGAAAAATATGCATTTGAAAATTTGCAATCAAAAAGGCTTTCTCTTTGTTATAGACCTATATGTACACAGACATGCCTACTATACATAGTAGGTAACAAAAACACCAGTTATGAGTAATATTTATTTCTTCTTTGGAAATCACAGACAGCACTAGTTTATTCAGTCAATAAACTTGTTTGGATACACAAGTTCAATGACTCATGTCTCAGTTAAGACAAGAACCATAAAAATGTATTAGGCTTTAAAAATAAAATAAAACTTTTAATATTGTGTATATGTAAATCTGTATAGCTAATCTATACTAATATTATAAAGCTGAAGAGTTTGTTTGAACGCGCTAATTTCAGGAACTACAGGTCCGATTTGAAAAATTCTTTCAGTATTAGATAGCCCATTTATCGAGGAAGACTATAGGCTACTTTTTATCCGGGTGCGCCGAGTAGTTCACGCGGGACGCGGGTGAAACCGCTGGCAGAAGCTAGTAGGATATAAAAGCTATGCTTTGTAGGTTCAAATGTTTAATAAACTTTACATACATGAGAATTATTAAGGATACTGTACAAAACAATTAATTTGCATTGAAAATTGTACATTAGGATTTATGTGTCATAAAAATGAAGTGTTGTATTCAAGTTTTACAGGTTTAAGACAAGTTTTATTTTATTTTTAAGTATGGTAGGACTAATAGATAAATATGCAAGAAGAGTTTCTATATGTATACGGTTACAGTACTGTATTCTTATAACTAAAAAAGAGGTTCTCCTTTGATGCTACTCCTATTAAGTCTATTCCATGACATTTTCAGGTTCATCAACATAGAATCATCAACTAGTGAAGATATAGACGACGATGACTACATTCGCGATGGCACTGACTATGGCAACATCACTCGAGTTCACGACGACGCAGAGGTTCCTGCAACTGATAAAGTCATAGAAACTTCATACGTGAACACAGGGGATGGAGGGAGTGAGGAAACGGATCTCAATGCTACCATAGTGTCGGGAGAAGATGTTGAACCTTCTTCGTCTATTTGGGAAGGAATAATGGGACTGGTTGAAGATATTGATAGAGATTCCAAATTGGTGGATGTGAGTAACTATACATAGTTTGTCTTCTTTCTATTACAACATACTAACATCTGACCACGGTTCTACTCGTGGCACGGGGAAACTTATTCCCATACTCAGGTGGGGATAAAATGTATCCTATGTTTTTCTGGTTTTAAGTTACCACCCATGAATTGTTAGCCAAATCGGTTCAACTGTTCTTGGCTGAAACTTAGAAATACTGTCATACTTTTTTTAGGGTTCCATACCCAAAAGGTAAAACGGGACCCTATTACCAAGACTTCGTTGTCTGTCTGTCTGTCTCCACGCTGTATCTCACTAACCGTGATAGCTAGAAAGCTGGAATTTTCACAAATGATGTATTTCCGTTGCCGCTATAACAACAAATACTAAAAATGAAAAAATAAAAATTAAGGGGCATGGGGTATGGAACCCTTCATGCGCGAGTCCAACTCGCACTTGGCCGGTTTTTTTGCATACTTAAATAGATTGTGTTATTTGGTTGATTCATAGTAATGATCAGTAATATCGGTAACAGACAGTACATTAAACCTTAAGTATGGTACGATAGAATCATTTAAGGCACTGCAAATTATTGCAGTGTTTTTTATAAGCAAATATATTTTTCTTCTTGTGATTGTGGGGTCAGAAGTAATTGTGGATAGCTACAGAAAACATGACATAATACGTGTTACATGTATACTATGATAATTAAGTATTATGGTAATGTAAACAATGGTTTAATAGTTTCTTCCGTGTTGCCTACGGCTGTTGTTTAAATGAATGTAGTAAACAGAGCGAGAATTATAAATATCCCAAATGACGAGTTATTTTCCGAATTACCTAACATCACTCAATATACAGTGTGTACCTAAATCTTAAGCTGGCTCATCTACTTCCACTTGAGTGTATAATATTATATACAGATAATTATAATATCGGAGTTTGGTTATATTGAGTTTGGTTGGTAATGTTAAAAATTCATGTCTTTGGATGTATGGGGGTTTCTTCCTCTTTCATGCAAAAACTACTGAACGGATTTTGATCAAACTTGGCTATCATGTAGCTTATACTTCAGGCTAACAAATACACAGGCAACATTTTATGGGGCAATACGTTCCCTCAAGAAGCAGGTGAAATCGCTGGCGGATGCTAGTTCTTTATAAACATCTTACATGGTGACTTTCCCTTGCTCTTCCATGTATGTTCAGTAGGTCACCCTACCCGAATCTGTCAATTTTACCAATCGAACAATAACCTTACAGTATTGTGATAAGATTTAAAATCTATTGAAGAAATTTGACAGATTGAAGTAGTTTGTTGTGCTGGCGTCTGTACTAATATTGTAATAAAAAAAATAATTACTACTATTATGCCCGTTGATAACAGTTTGAATTAAATGCAATTAATTAATAGTTTTATTCGTTTGTTGACTTTATTTTGCTTGGGTCTTCAAATCTAGTAAACATCAATGAAATGTTATTGTTACTGTCCTATCTTATCATATCAGTTGTATATACTGACCTACTTCTAAGTTTATATTTAAACGAATTTAGTGAATTCACCTCCGCCTAATTTTAATGATATTCTTTTTCAATCATAACTGCTAATAGAGGAACCAAAATTAATTATTAAAGCAGCAAGATAGAAACACATACCAAAAAATAAACGTCTTAACCAAAATTATGAGAAACTGTTAAATTTTCACGTTTAGAAAACAATTTATATGTTAAACATGACACTATTACATTGAATACCAAATTTTTATGTTGTCGACCTCTTACTGCAGAAATCAATATTCTGTCTATCTCTGGATTTGCTTGCTAGTGATAGAATTTTGACATTAGCCCCATACAAGTAATGTCAAATTCCTATCTCTGGTAAGCAAATTCAGAGTTAGATAGGTTATTGGGAACGGCCGTTAATGAGTACAGGTACAGACCGCCAGTACAACAACCTACCTCAATCTGCCAAATTGCTTCAATAGATTTTCAACCTTATCACAATAGAGGAAGGTTAATGTTTCATTGGTAACATTTGACTGATTCGGGTTTGTGGACCTATTGGCGTCCGTACTATTAACGACAAGTTTTACAGGTCCTAGATAAAGTTCTAGATAGCTATCTAACAGATGATGCCATAGTTTTTAATTTTGATTACTTTTCTATGGCATGATCTGTTAGATAGCTATTTATAACTGGAACAGGGGGGTGATTCCTTAACTACAACTGTGTGTCACTCGTATGAAAATTCAATGAAAATTGTATGGCAATAGCAGTTTTAGCCTTATCGGTTATTCTGTTACTATTATAAGACCAATCGTTTTCCAATGACATGCCATTGGTCTGTCATCTGCTATGTCATCTGACAGTACATTACGAGTACGATTTTTATTCAATTTGTGTTTACATTAAAGTGTTAACAGAATAACCAATAACGCTTCAATCGTATTGGAGTTGTAATTGGGTCTCATTGTAGTGACAATTGGTTGTTGCTTAAGTTTAAGAAAGTGAATCAGGGCCCTGGTCGTTAAACTTCAAAAACCGCAATTGCAGAGCCTAATATCGCTCTTAGATAATTGCAATATCAATTAGATAAACATTTAATGTTAGGTTAAGAACAATGCTGCGTGTATATATGTAATAAGCTGCACGCATTGTAATCAACATGCACGTATGTGTGATTAAGCGTTTACGATGATTTAACACTTTTGATAGTGATTGCGGCTGTACCTCGGGTTTTCCATACCTTCGACCTTGCCCAACAATATTGAGTAGTTTAGTTCCATAAGTGTGTCTTAACAAACATAAGTGTCATATACTTAATTTAATACGTTTCTGTATTAATATTGTAAAGTTGAAGAGTTGGTTTGTTTGTTTCTTTGTTTCAACGCGGTAATCTCAGATTTAATGTTAGTTAGCCCATTTATCGAGAAAGGTTACTGTGATACTATTTATCCGGATGCGCGGAGAGCCAAAACTAGTTTAAATTATATACCCTACGTAGGATTGTTTCAAAGAGTTATAGCATCCCTGGTACACAAATGGCTCCAAAAGAAATAAGGATGGGTTTAAGTGGCAAAATGCTGATAAAGTCTTAATTTATTTTGTCATCAAAAGTCTTACATTTCTCCCACTTTGTAATACAGTTATAATATCCTATTAATTTACAAATATGTAACAGCATAAATAGGCATTTTATGAACAAAACGCAATCCATACCAGGTTACACACGGTCAATCTGAGCTTTCCTATGTTAAATTATTCAAATCATAATAATCTTTGTAACTGTCATCTGCTTTGGCATACTTAAACCCTCTGTCGCGTAGCCCTCCCGCCAAACAGTTATTAACAGTATTTAAAACTCTTTAGACAGTTGTTCTCATTTCTATAATGCTGTATGGCTGCTGACAATAGCTACATTAGCAGAGCATTGCATAGACAATCATGAGATTTTGTAGAAAGTATTTACGGCATGGGTGGTGTAACCTTTTCTTTTTTTTTAGTATGGGTAATTAGACAAAAACAGCCGATGAATCCGCTGTGGGTGCAGTGGGAGGGAATGTCAATCATTTACTGACTAAAACCTACCCTTGTTCCTTCTGGAGTCCCTTGTGTACCATCGAGGAAACTCTTCCTAACGATACCGCCGCCCATGTGTCGTGCAGAGTAGGACTGCCATAAGATGCTTATGTGTCAAAGTCTACTGCCTCGTTGGTCTAGTTGTCGCATAGACGACTGCTGATCACGAGGTCTCAGGTTCGATTCCCGGGACGGGCCGAAATCGCTTTGTGGGTTTTAGAAACTTTCACAAAGCAGCCCGGAGTTGGAAGTTGGTGATTGATACACCCGTGCATCGGAGAGCACGTTAATGTCGGTCCTGCGCCTGATCTCTCACCGGTCGTGTCGGATTGCCGTCCCATCGGGTTATGAGAGTGAGGGAATAGGGAGTGCACCTGTATCTGCGCAAATGCTTGTGCACTATAATATGTCCTGCGCAGCTGGCTGATCTCCTTATATGAGAACAGCCGCCGTGGCCGATAATCGGCTAGGAGGCCATCATGTGTCAAAGTAAAAAGAATGTCAGTTGATGTCTGCCAGGAGGACTGATCGAATCAATACTACATTGTAGTTTGCCATACAAAAACTCGAACCTCTCAATTATTACCGCTCTGCGGCCATATTTAAGGCCATGAAAACGAAAGTCATTAATAATCAGCAAATTTTAAATATTACCTACAGTCACTACAAAGTAACTGTGTGATGTAGCTATTTTCAGCATAATACTGATAATAATGTAATATTTTAAAACTGTATATATTCATGGACTGATTTTTTCTAACCAGCCGTTTATGAAACTGTACAATGTAGAAAAAAAATGGCAGAGAAACTGAATGATATGCACACATGAAATTACTTTTATTTCAAAACATTTTTGTATATTTTTTTCAGGAATCTCTGGACGAATCAGCTTCTAACGACTCTTTAAAAGGTGCGTACATAATGAAATAATTATCTATTCATTTATTCCTCACAATACATAATTTGTGACGTAACAGACTTCAATGACTGGCATATTTTATGAGAAACACAAAAAAATATATTGTAAAGAAGTTTTTCATGTATGTTAGTAAATATTCAAAGAAATCAGTGATTCTTAATTACAATGTCAATGTCTAAGATAAGAAATGTCGTCAGTATATTTGATAGTCACGTGGTACTTCGACTGGCATTTGTATGTAAACAGTCAACATTTGTATGTAATACTGGTTGTTTACCCGCGAATTCACCCGCGTCCTGTGGGAACTACTGCCCGTACCCGAATAAAATATAGCCTATATTACTCGGGGATAGTCTAGCTTCCCAAAAGTGAAAGAATTTTTCAAATCGGTCCAGTAGTTTCGGAGCCTTTAGGGTACAAACGAACAAAAATAAATTCCTCTTTAAAATTTTGACTTTGAAGTTTGTATTCTAAGATTCCGTATTTGTAAGCAATGGTCCATTTTAACTAATAAGAAAATAGTGTAAACGTAAGAATTAGAAGTTAGAGAGAGCATTGAAAAGGCTTCAGTTGACGTAAAAACTAATAAGCTTATTATAATACCACTCGTATGACATATCATTAGTTAATTTACAAAATACTTTTTTACGTCAATATGAATTGAAAAAAATATATAACCTTTTATAAATAACAATAACCTTATATTATAACTTTTGACCTTGTATCGATTAAGATCGGTGTCAGTAAAAGATTTTTTAAACATTGTCATTTTATTTGAATGAATAAAATCTTTCTTTTTTCTTTAGAAATAAAATAAAAATAATGTTCGTTGTTTAAAAATATATCTTATTTTTTTTCATGTTTTCAGATGAGGAATACATACTAGAATACTCCTTGGAGTATGGTTTTCTTCGACTATCGCCGAGCGCCCGACTTCGACTGAAGATTCCAGTCAAAATAGTCACTTTGGACCCTCAACGCGACGAGTGCTTCGGTGACCCATTCTCGCGGTTCGTGCTTGACGAATTCCTCGGCTATGATGACCTGCTCATGGCGTCTATCAAGACCTTGGCTGAACAGGAAGATAATAAGGGTTATTTAAGGTACACTTCAAAAAAGATTTAACAAAAAAAAGAAAATTATTGTTATACTAGCCGTTTTCCCGAGGTTTCACTCGTGTTTCGTGGGAACCACTGCCCGTACACGTATAAAATGTAGCCTATGTTACGCAGGGATAATGTAGCTTTCCAATAGTGAAAGATTTTTTCAAATCAGTTCAGAAGTTTCAGAGGCTTTATTATATTAGTATAATCTGTATAATCTATACTCAAGAATACTAACATTAAACAAATGTTTAGTTCTATTGTATAGTATATTATAGTATAATATTGTACAAAATTGCTGACTATTTCTGTCGTAGAACATACTCATACTCATACAATAATTGTTTTGTTATAGAAACGTGATCACGGGCGAACATTACCGCTTCGTGTCATTGGTGACGGCGCGCAGCTCGTACATAGCTGCATTCTTCATAATGCTTGTCTTTGTAAGTATTTTTATTATCCTACACCTGTTTGCTAATTAATGGCGGATTTCTACAACCTATCGATCCGTTGATTTGTGATTAGAGATTGAATTTTAGTATTAGGTCCATAGAAATTGTGTCAAATTTCGATCAAAATACCGGGTAGATAGTTTAAAAGAACCGCAGTTAGTCTTCACAAGGAATATAGGGGGTTTTGGTCAGTAGAAGATTTACAAGATCATGAATATTTTCTCAAAGGAGACCACATTTTGTGTAAGTCAGTACTTTCGGGTAATGGCCTAGGCAGGCTCTCGGTCACACCTGTGGTTGCAAAAGAGTGTAGCGTCGCAAATACACAGTTTTTTTCATCAATGAGCAAATTAAACAAATTAATACTCATGCACAACCTTAAATAAACATAAAATGTTTGTATAATAACTTTGCAAACAAAAAATACATGGCTTTGTTCTTTTGAGTGGGGTTTAACCTTATTTGTTTAAAGTCAAACGATTTGTTGAATTTGAGTGTCCGTGTCCTAATATTTATTTAATTACAGTGAGTGAATCCTAAGATTTTAAATCCAAATAATTTTAAGACGTTTTCAAATATGCATTGTAGAATCTATAACGTAATGAAAATAATCGTCGGAACTGCTCTAAGCGCCATCTAGCGTCGAGTAGCGCTCACTCAGTGAAATCACTGTCTTCTCACATTTCGTTTCGCTTACCCTATCCTCTAGCGTCGAATAGCTGAAGATTTTCAAACCGTAGTTCAAACCAAATGAGAGTAAGTGCACGAGGGAAATATCAGATGGCGCTTATTAATTTTTATAAAAAAAAAACAATCATTTTGTGCGTTACGTAAGATATTAATCTAAAGGAGTGGCACTATGTATAATATTCTACAGAATAGTAAAGTTCTTTGATGTAAAGTTGAGAGGTAGAATGCATTTGAGGGATCGCATACGATACTGCATATGAAACAAAATTTCCTTCATATTTCATCGGCGTTGTAATAAACAATGAGGCATTCGATCGCTATGTTATTATTATATTATAGGTCTTTTGTAGGGTAGCGATTACCAAAACCAAGTCGCCTATGTTTTCAATACATTACCTACACATATTTCAATTAAAGTTTGTAAAGTACAAATATCTCTTCATAAAAGAATTATACTCATCTTAAAAGCGTGCAGCATTTCACAAAGACATTACAGATCAATTAATAGGTTATCGCGAGGTGCGGTCCCCACGCCACTAAAATCAGACTCACTCGCGGAGTTACAGCTATTGCTCTTTTATGGCCCTTTCAAACTTTATTACGGTTCCAAATTCTGACGGGCGCGCTCACACCGACCTGCCTTATGTTTGTTTTACAAAACTCCGCACGTGAATGGCCACTTCCGTGTTTTGAAACTTGTGTGATGTCCGAAGTTTTGGGTGCATTTACCTTGAGCGCAGGAATTGTTGTTCAAGTGTTGTACACTTGTGTCGTAATATTTTGAAGTACAGTCATGTCATCAAGGTATACGTAGGTATAAATCCCGCTTGACCTAAAATGTGAGACGCTGGAACGTGCAACGGAGACTTTTATAAAGATGAAACGGTAGTCTTAAATCAACAGAAACAGAAAGCAACTAAGCTCTGGTATTACAGTTTTCCTTCTCCTTCAATTGAAAAATTATAGTGCAGAAATAAATTGTAAGGGTAGGATGGCACACTTTAGCAGCGCAGTTCGTAACCAAACACTCGGGCAAGCCATAGCAGTACATTTTTATCAGATTACTTCCACAAGTTATGCAAACTAAACAGGCAGAAGATGTTATTGCATTAAACGGATAAAACCTACTTTAAGTTGTTCTTTTATTCTTTAGTTTTTAATAAACCTAAACGAATAATCTTGGAGTCTGGTTAGGTTTCATGGTCTTAGTTTATTTCTTACTGGGTTACGACTTTTTACGATTAATGATGAAGTAAAACAGAAGTTTATGATGAGACAGGAATTCCTATTTGTATTTTGATAAAAAATTACTGCTTGAAATCTGAAACGACACGTAACAAAAACGCGTTTATTCATCCAAAGGGTTAATAGGGTCCCCCTATTACTAAAACTTCGTTGTCCGCCCGTCTGCCATCAGGCTGTATCTCGTGAACCATGATAGCAAGAGAGTTGAAATTTTCACAGATGATGTATTTCTGTTGCCGCTTTGCAAAAATATTAAGTATACAAATATAAACATTTTAGGGGGACCTTCCATAAAACAAACGTGATTTTCTCTACGGAATCCTTTAATTATAGTACCTAAACATAACAACATTGAAGCATCCCCATCTAAAACACTGTTTCACACACTATCCTACGCTTATTAATGAGTAACGACCAATATAACAATATCATATCAATATTGATTTCCATTATTTGTCAATACGTGTATCATGCACGACCTGACGTAGCATCGGCATTGTGTTTGACAGGCTACATGCAATATACGTTACAGGAACTAATTCCACGGCAGACGTCACTAGTCAGAGAAATTGCATTAATCAATTGTCAAACGGCCCACGTATTGCCTAACATATATCTGGTTTCACGTACTATGCGTTGTCAAAGCTCCAAAGTGGATTGGGAATTCTGCATACGAGATATCTATTAATGTCTGTCTGTGTTTCGTACGGCTTTGGACGGTGAAAAGATTTTGGTAATTCCATTTTCTGGATTTAAGGGCGTGCTAATCGAATCTGTGCGAAATTGATTCAATGCAACAGTTGACGGGTGTGTGGACGACCTAATTCCAGAAACGGGAATTGGTTATTTTAATACATGCTTCCTAGAATCTTTTAAAGTACTTATGCTAAGTCTGCTTCATAAAGTGTGATATCGTTATTGGCACCTCTATGCTTGTATTCTTGCAGGTATTGAAAAAGCGTGTCTCATTGCTCTTTTAGAAAATTAAGGGAAATTAACATATTGCATGCGAGTCGTCTAAAGGTAAACATTTTTTTTGTTAGCCACCATATAAGTCGTGTTAGTAAACATTCGTATTTCTATATTATTGTAAGTTCCTGAACTGTACAACTCATAGTATATAGTNTAATATTCTACAGAATAGTAAAGTTCTTTGATGTAAAGTTGAGAGGTAGAATGCATTTGAGGGATCGCATACGATACTGCATATGAAACAAAATTTCCTTCATATTTCATCGGCGTTGTAATAAACAATGAGGCATTCGATCGCTATGTTATTATTATATTATAGGTCTTTTGTAGGGTAGCGATTACCAAAACCAAGTCGCCTATGTTTTCAATACATTACCTACACATATTTCAATTAAAGTTTGTAAAGTACAAATATCTCTTCATAAAAGAATTATACTCATCTTAAAAGCGTGCAGCATTTCACAAAGACATTACAGATCAATTAATAGGTTATCGCGAGGTGCGGTCCCCACGCCACTAAAATCAGACTCACTCGCGGAGTTACAGCTATTGCTCTTTTATGGCCCTTTCAAACTTTATTACGGTTCCAAATTCTGACGGGCGCGCTCACACCGACCTGCCTTATGTTTGTTTTACAAAACTCCGCACGTGAATGGCCACTTCCGTGTTTTGAAACTTGTGTGATGTCCGAAGTTTTGGGTGCATTTACCTTGAGCGCAGGAATTGTTGTTCAAGTGTTGTACACTTGTGTCGTAATATTTTGAAGTACAGTCATGTCATCAAGGTATACGTAGGTATAAATCCCGCTTGACCTAAAATGTGAGACGCTGGAACGTGCAACGGAGACTTTTATAAAGATGAAACGGTAGTCTTAAATCAACAGAAACAGAAAGCAACTAAGCTCTGGTATTACAGTTTTCCTTCTCCTTCAATTGAAAAATTATAGTGCAGAAATAAATTGTAAGGGTAGGATGGCACACTTTAGCAGCGCAGTTCGTAACCAAACACTCGGGCAAGCCATAGCAGTACATTTTTATCAGATTACTTCCACAAGTTATGCAAACTAAACAGGCAGAAGATGTTATTGCATTAAACGGATAAAACCTACTTTAAGTTGTTCTTTTATTCTTTAGTTTTTAATAAACCTAAACGAATAATCTTGGAGTCTGGTTAGGTTTCATGGTCTTAGTTTATTTCTTACTGGGTTACGACTTTTTACGATTAATGATGAAGTAAAACAGAAGTTTATGATGAGACAGGAATTCCTATTTGTATTTTGATAAAAAATTACTGCTTGAAATCTGAAACGACACGTAACAAAAACGCGTTTATTCATCCAAAGGGTTAATAGGGTCCCCCTATTACTAAAACTTCGTTGTCCGCCCGTCTGCCATCAGGCTGTATCTCGTGAACCATGATAGCAAGAGAGTTGAAATTTTCACAGATGATGTATTTCTGTTGCCGCTTTGCAAAAATATTAAGTATACAAATATAAACATTTTAGGGGGACCTTCCATAAAACAAACGTGATTTTCTCTACGGAATCCTTTAATTATAGTACCTAAACATAACAACATTGAAGCATCCCCATCTAAAACACTGTTTCACACACTATCCTACGCTTATTAATGAGTAACGACCAATATAACAATATCATATCAATATTGATTTCCATTATTTGTCAATACGTGTATCATGCACGACCTGACGTAGCATCGGCATTGTGTTTGACAGGCTACATGCAATATACGTTACAGGAACTAATTCCACGGCAGACGTCACTAGTCAGAGAAATTGCATTAATCAATTGTCAAACGGCCCACGTATTGCCTAACATATATCTGGTTTCACGTACTATGCGTTGTCAAAGCTCCAAAGTGGATTGGGAATTCTGCATACGAGATATCTATTAATGTCTGTCTGTGTTTCGTACGGCTTTGGACGGTGAAAAGATTTTGGTAATTCCATTTTCTGGATTTAAGGGCGTGCTAATCGAATCTGTGCGAAATTGATTCAATGCAACAGTTGACGGGTGTGTGGACGACCTAATTCCAGAAACGGGAATTGGTTATTTTAATACATGCTTCCTAGAATCTTTTAAAGTACTTATGCTAAGTCTGCTTCATAAAGTGTGATATCGTTATTGGCACCTCTATGCTTGTATTCTTGCAGGTATTGAAAAAGCGTGTCTCATTGCTCTTTTAGAAAATTAAGGGAAATTAACATATTGCATGCGAGTCGTCTAAAGGTAAACATTTTTTTTGTTAGCCACCATATAAGTCGTGTTAGTAAACATTCGTATTTCTATATTATTGTAAGTTCCTGAACTGTACAACTCATAGTATATAGTGTACACGTTTCATTTCGTACACGCCAAAGTTGTATCGTTACTAGTGCTTCATCAAGGTAAATCCGAATCGTAACAATTCCACAACCGAACTTGGGAGCAGGAACAATAAGCCGTTTGTCGGAACTCCCGTTTGATCGATCACTGTTGGGACCTATAATAAAAGCAGAAGCCGGAGCATTAACCACTATGCCTTTTAATATTAACTGTGGTAGACGATCGATGTGAGCCGCTCTTTACTTTACGGTGCCGTTAAAACTAACAGCTCGGTGGGAGGATTACGTCCGGCCCATTGCGTTGTGGCGAGCGCACGGTCCGGCGCGCCGTCACACTGCACCCCGGCCGGACCTCGACGAAAATAGTTCGCGTCTCTCAATAAACCTGACTCTTGCTAAATATTTTCAGTTCAGATAGGCTTCCGTTGGAGCGCTAACTAGTCGATAAGATTGTTTTTTGTATAGGCAGGTCCCCCTTCCAAACTGAAGTTGGGTGTTATTCGGAACAATGCCTTGATAGTTTTGAGGCGCTAAAAAACTGAGATGTAATGTAACTTCTTTGTTATAGATACCTGTGACAGCGGGTACGTCAGAAAGATTCGACATCAATTTTAATTTTAAGAGAAACACAAACTTGTTAAATCTCCAACTCAATGTTTTAAAGGTGCATCTCTAATTTAATGTTGATTTGAGAGCGAGCGAGCTGACCATACAAGCAGTAGAAGTCGCACTACATGTACCTAAAGGTAGTTGGTCCCGTCCCTGAGGCCGCTATCAATCTTTTCGCCACATCATTTGCTCCCCGCACCGCCTCGCCGCGATTGAATTTCATTAACGAAACGCTTAGTACAGATTGAATCCATTTAAGTAACAGTAGGATCGGCCCTCCTAAATGTACCCTTATGCAGTAACATTGTATACGTTTGAAAGCTACAGGAATTTTCAATTTTATGTTACGTTTTATTAACAGCGTTCATTTTGTGGCTTGAACACGGTACTTTGTTGGGACGAGCTTTGTGGGACATTTACTGGCGTTCTCATAGTATGTGTTAAAAATTGGGAAGTTGTAACATGGTAGTCATAAAGGACTGTGTATGTAGGTACATTATTATGGTGAATAGGGTTTTAGTTTAAAATGGCGATATACCAATACTTATAATTAACTACATTACAAAAGAAAGCTGGAAATATTAGTTTACAATTAAAATCTTAATAACATCCTGTATGTAATACGATTTCCTTTCATGAGGCAACTCAGAAGGCAATATTTCTCAGTACTAATCAAACAATTTTTCATTTATTTTGCTTGTTACAGACGGTGTCCATATCTATGCTGCTGCGCTACGCTCACCATCAGATCTTCGTTTTCATCGGTAAGCCTTAATTAATAATATTTGCTTTATTTTTCACGTCCTTTGAGTAAACATATTTCCTTTGGCTGCGGTTTTGCGATGCTGAAACATGAGTAGCTTATTTACTCCACATGTGGCTAATGAATCCTGATTACGTAACGGCAGATGCCTTGAAGTCACAAAGCGTACACTTGCGCTGCAATTAGATGTTGTTAGGATGTATTCAGAAAAAAATCTCTAGTCGTGAGCCGGCTCAAGAGAACTCTTTGTAATAACAATAATTGCGAATAGCGCCCGCGGCCGCGAAATCCGAGTCGGTATTTTTTTTACAGTAGAGGGGAGGGCTCCACTGTAAAAAAATACCGACCGGATTTACCTAGCCAAGCCCCTCCTCCACTTTGATCTGTCGACAATTAGCCAGATAGAGATAATTTGTTTCTTTCCGTATTCCACTCACCGCCACTTGCCGTAGTGTTTCAATACGATGATTGTTTTAAATCTTTTTTAAATTCTTTTTCTTGGAAATGAAAATTTTCAATTTTCTCCGACCATCGCTTTTGTTTGTTTGTTATTAAATTCACCGTGGCGCATGTCAGATGAACTCGGATTATTTTCCTGCATTTGTACATTTATTTTATGAAGTGTATAAAAACAAGAGGGCTTTTGTACAGGAAACAGAATCACTTGGCCTTATTAATAAGCTATATTAATAACTTGTGTCCTTCATTAGCGACATTCAGGATTCATGTGTAAATGATTCCATAATTATTTATTATTGTCCGTATTGCTGGGATGTTTGATTAGTAGCTTTTACTAATGAGGTATCATAAAAAAGTTATTTTGAGATTTAGCTATTTTCAATGACGATGTAACTATTCTTAATTTCAAAAGATATTTCTTTTGAAGGTATGCCTGAAAAACTTTTCTTTGTTAAAAATATAATTTTCGGGTCTAGGATACACATTGAGTGAGAAGCGACAAACGAGACATCCGTACCTCCTTGAAGGGACACCTTTTATCATTTTTGTATAGAACCCCAACAGTAAAATAAGATTTATATCTAAAGGAGCTCTTAGCTCGAGTTTGTAGAATAAACTATTCAACTCACAATATCAGATAAGGGTAAATCTGTTCAATGGGATCCAGTTGGTCTCTATGACGACTCATCCCCGTGTTCCGCCGGTAGAGATGTGCCTTCGAAAATCGCTTTGACGTACTGTTTTTATTTTCACTTTTTTAAGTCCCGTTTGCGTAATCTATGTAAAGCGTTTCCTATGTTCTGTGAAATTAAAAGGTGGATTTCTGCTGGCAATTCCTTTAATTTTGGTGTCGATTATCTTAATATGTTTTTTACGTACGAATTAAAAGGTAAATTTAATTCGTACGTAAAAAACATATTAACCTTTGGTTACCATTTTAGGTTTTAGATTTCGGTACTGGTATAATTTATTGATATAATTAACCAAAATTCTTGACCTCAGTAAGTACATTTTTAAGTTTTCCATCGTTTTAGCGGAAACGTAAGAAATTAACCGATTTTGGGGTTTTTACAGATAGTTTTTTACCAACTGAATAACGTCTGTTTCGGAATTGTATTAGGGAATTTTTCATAATTATATTAGGAAAACTGCGGGAAACCTACCTTACAATTTAATGGAGCATCTAACATTTTGAAAATGCCTAATTTAAACAACGTCGCACACGTACGGACATTCACACAAAAAGCTTATCGCTACAATACATTTAAAGAACTGTCACAATAGATTCATCTCTCGCTGGCCAGCATGAATACAAGAGTTAAGTTACAATAAAGGAGGTTATAACACAGAGCACAAACTGGACCACTCTTCAAGCAGCTTATCGGATGAATCTATACTAATATTATAAAGCTGAAGAGTTTGTTTGTTTGTTTGTTTGAACGCGCTAATCTCAGGAACTACTGGTCCGATTTGAAAAATTCTTTCAGTGTTAGATAGCCCATTTATCGAGGAAGGCTTTAGGCTATATAACATTACGCTGCAACTATTAGGAGCGAAGAAATAATGGAAAATGTGGAAAAAACAGGAAAAATTATTCATCCTTGAGGACTTTCGTTGCGTGCGCTGCGAAAACGGTTCAATATACCAAAAATATATGTACGAAAGAATTATTCCCCTTGAAATAAGCTAAAAAAAAGTCCGCGACAGTATATGTCTATCTTTTAAGATTAACTCTCTAGAACCGTTTTTATGGTAATCTTTGGTGGAAATGAATGCATTATTTGTTAAGAGTTGTATCAACGTAATAATATTAATCTTTATCCAAATAAATAATAAATATTTTTGTTAATTAAGAGTATATTTTAATCTATACTAATATTATAAAGCTGAAGAGTTTATTTGTTTGTTTGTATGAACGCGCTAATCTCAGGAACTACTGGTCCGATTTGAAAAATTCTTTCAGTGTTGGATAGCTCATTTATCGAGGAAGGGTTTATTTTTATTCGGGTGCGTCGAGTAGTCTTCTATCTCCTTCTTCTTCTATCTTCGTCTTCTTCTATCTATATAAATAAAACTCTAAGTCCTGACTGATTTACTGAGTCAATATCGCACGGCCCAAACCCGTGAACCTATAAAGCTGATTTTTTTCACAGAGGTTCATCTTAAGACTCTGACGCGTGTTAGGAAAGGATTTTTTGAAATTCCTGTCCTAAGGGGTTGAAATAGGGTTTGAAACTTTGTATGGCGAATGAATATTAATAACGAATTTCATCATGAAACTTGGTGAAGTTACTCCTTGAAATAAATAAGTAAACACGTGTTTCACATTTTTTTTGAAATAAATCCATTAAACGGTTAAAATGGGGTTGACAATTTGTATGGTGAACTAATCAACGCAAGGCCAAAACCCGTAAACCAATAAAACTGAAATTTTGCACAGAGGTTCATCATAAGAGTTTCACGCGAGATAAGAAACGATTTTTTAAAATTCGTCTCCTCAGGGGTTCATAGGTAGGGGTTGAAATTTGTATGGCGAACCAATATTAATGACGAATTTCGACATAAAACTTCGTGAAGTTATTCTAAAAATTTTTCCACGTGATGAAATTTTTCTGCTGAGATATTTAATTTGAAGATCTAGAACACCTTATGTGGAACTTCAAGAGCCCAGCTATACTATAACACGTGTAGGAATGATGTCTTAGCAAAAGTTGTTTAGCCTGGTGGGTTGATTTACAAAAATGAAAGTTCTGAATCGCCTCGCATATTCAGTCGCTACCGGGCTCTTAGAATACGACATCAGATGCTTCAGATCTTTGATTTTGACGACCCCGTTGTCGCTGGCATAAGCGACATGATCCGCGTACGAAGTCGCGGGCAGAATTTACATATATACAAACTTAAATTACTAAATTAAAATTAATAAAATATAAACAAACAAATTAAAATTAGGTATAAAAAAATTCATCCGCATCGCTGTCAGCGGGAATCGTGCCCAAAAGGCTGGCCGCATTGCCACGCTGAATNTTTTAGGTCGTAGATCCGTAGTGTACGATCGGCCACACATGGCCGCCGCTTAGAGGATTACACCCCGTGCTACGTCACAAACGTATTCTATCCTGTGTTGGAAACCCTTACGGGGTTACCGTATTGAAATATATTTTAAAATTCTTTGCTGTTTATAAAAGAATATCACAAGGTTCTTACTTTGTGCTGTAGATTTTTCCGACTACTCACTGCTATTGTCGTGAAATGTCTTTGTATACGTGGCTACTTTTTGGACCTTTATGGTACCTGAAATAGGAATGATACCAAAAACCGTTGGTTGTGTTGAAAAACCTACCGAAAAGAAGAAAATGAATTAAAGTATTCACTCATACATTCGCTTTAACGTCCAACAAACACCCATAAAGTATAATCGTTGCGGTTCGACAACAGCGCAACTGTTTGATATCCTGATCATTATGAAATATGGCCGACAAAGGATTGCTATTAAATTGACGCTAATACCGTGCAGTGCGGTAAATCGCATCACTAGTCCGGTATGATTATAATTAGTATTGACGCGATATATCGTTATGTCGATGTTTCGTACAAAAGAACCACACTATGCGGTATGCGACGGCCGACCGCTGTTTGCCCCACCTAATTTAATTGTTGATGGTATACGTTTAATGAAGTTGGTCATTATTGGAATTGCGATTGTGTTGGCTGTTTTAAGCCATGAAATATGTTGATTTTGATATTAATATAGTTTTTCGGTGCTGCCGTTTCGTGAAACATGTGGGGAATGTTTTAAATTAATAACGGGTTATGATTCGATCGTGCAATTCACTTAGTACCTACGTTTACTGTATGGGTTTTAGGAAAACCCTTTTCAGTGGTTCATGAGATTTTCTTTATTCAAGTTTTCGATTAGAGGTGTAGGTAGTAATTAACAATGTCATAAATTATAGAACAACGTGGTTTCCTGCTTCTTAAAATCTGATTGACTCACTCCAATTAATTCGTCGGGATCAGGATCAGTTACGGGAAAAAGGCTTGAACATTTGCATAATTAAATATCGGAATGAACTCCACGCTGCCGACAAGATAATTAAGTGTTCTATAAAGGAGTCACCGGATATTTTTATCAATCTTTTATTCGCTATTTTCAGGTATTTTGGATGTTTGTAATTCTCCAAAGCTTAAACATTTTCCTTAGCCGCCCCGCTGCTAATGGATGGTAAGAAAAACAACCGTATTTTAGGATTATACAACAAACGTTGTTTAGTCTGATTTTAATGAACAAAAAAAACAAAACCGACTTCACAAAAAAACACTGAAAGGGATAAAAAAATAAAACTTTTCACATGGCTCTAGAAGTCGGTGTCTGCAGGTCTGTTGAATGTGTTTATTTTGCCACCGACTTCTAGAGCCATGTGAAAAGTTTTATTTTTTTATCCCTTTCAGTGTTTTTTTGTGAAGTCGGTTTTGTTTTTTTT
>NWSH02000210.1:8010505-8022780 GCA_002382865.2 Heliothis virescens
GGGACCGGTCAGACTTTGACTAAAACCCACCGTGTCCCTTCTGGAGCCCTTTGTGTGCCCAAGCAGCGGTAACTCTTTCGAACAATCCCGCAGCTCCGACAGGCTCTGGCCCTAATGGTTTTGTTGACCTATTTGAGGAACGCGTGGAACAACACGCGCCGCCGACACGGGTGTGTCTCCTCAGTATCGTCTCCTAGGAGACGGAAGAACGATGTGCCACCATAAAACTCACCGCGCACAGACCCACCACGCCTACGGTGCCCGGGAGCGTCTCTCGACACCCGGCATCCGTGTTCACCACCAGGTCCACCGCGGCGGCTGGGATGAGCGGCGCGAATTCGCAGTCGCTCCGCCACTTGCTTCTCTAGCATAACTGCTCCGCAGAAGGAGGCGACGGCATCCCATTCCCTCTCGCCCCTCACCATGGCTTGAACCACGGCTGGGCGCGAGAGTTTGCCGCCGCCAATTGCCGCCACGGGGACAGGCAGGTACCTCCCGAAGCAACCGTGCCCGGTGTGGACCCGTCATGCCGAAAGTGAGGGCCAAGTACATATGCCCTACAGCATATTTGCTAATCCGGCCGGATCCGACCGGATCCGGCCGGATTCACGCCAATCCGGCCGGATCCGGCCGGATTGAAAATGATACCGGATTGCAATCCCTAGTGGTAATATTAAGCTTGTTGCGAAAAACAGTCGTATGTTACTTTTTATTTGTATCACAAGAGTTCTTATTAGAACGGCTTAACGAGGTTTAGCACGCTCCGGGTTTTCCGAGAAGTTCTCGATAATATCTTCCCTTGTATGTTATACGTGTACGAACTGTGCCTGCGGTCTCGCTGTCATGCCTCTTTTTTATGTGCTTTTCCAATATCTTTGTTTAATTATTTTTAAATAGGTAAACTTTTCTTAGTACAATTTATAATCAGCTATTTATTAAAATCGTGAATGTAGGTTTCAGATGGAAAATCAAATTACTGTTTCCAGTATAGGCGAATGATGAGCAACATTCCTTCATAATACTGCATCTCTGGTACCTAAATCTTCTTAACTACCTAAAACTCCTCCAATTTCATATAGAACCTGATAGTAATACCTATGTAAATGTCGTATTTATATACGAAACTTCATCGAGTGCAACTAGTAATTTCCAATTGGTGTTTTCGAGACGTGCTCGTTTGCACGGCTTCAGTCGCTCGGCTGGGCTTGCTCCGCTTCACAGCAAATTGCTTCACTTGCTCCTTTGGCGATAAACTTACTATTGCTACCTTCGCGATGCAATCTCTGTCAATGCGCAGAAATGTATATTTCCTTGAATAAACTTCTTGGTAATTACGTAAAGGTTGTGATGTGTTCTGCTTCTCATGTATTCGATATGAAAGAAATATCAGGTTGATTTTTTGTTTGGATGCAGTTTAGTATTCCTTTATTATTAGAGGTAGGTACTTACATAGTTAATGTTAGGACTTTTGAGTAGCACAAAAGTATTGTGTATCAATATTTTAATTTGATTTACAAAACTGTAGTTCTTTACAAAATTATTCTACATTTCAATATTCGAGCAGATTTTGCGCGATAACTGGGTACCTATATGCTGTCTTTCGATCCGTAGTCATGTTCGAAATGTATACAGTTGCCTAACTATTAGCCGAAAATTAGTAAACAAATGAAATCTAATACTAGTTATCGGAGTTGGTAGTTGTTATTTACCAAGGTTACACGATAATACTGTCTGAATCCTCACACGTGGAAGTAAGCACATGTTGAATTTACTCACAAAATTAGTTCAAGTAGTTTTTTAATGATAGACAAATCACTACATAGTATAAAACAAAGTATTTATGCTTAAATCTTTAAAACTACGCAACGGATTTTGATGCAGTTTTTTATAGATAGATTGATTGAAGAGGAAGATTTATATGCATAGTAACATACATTGAATAGTGGAGAAATTACGTTATTTTGCATTGCACCCGTGCGAAGCCGGGGCGGTTCGCTAGTTCTTACATAATTCAGCTCGAAAACAAGCAACCTCTTATTTTGTAAGCTTTGATCGAGAGTCTTTAGCTACTCTTGTATTTCTTCATCGAGTATTTTGAGAAAATTATGATAGGTACTCAAATGTATTGCGAAGCGCGGGCCCACTTACGTGTTACACAAATAGATTTTCTATGAAAATGCTGATTGGAAAAGTTCTATTAAAATAAATTGGCTGTTAAAAATGTTGTGATTTTTGTTCTTTCGTAAGTTTTACAAATAAGGTTCCGTACTATTTTAGTAGGTACTTTTTATTTTAGTTTTATTTGCTGACAATATATGATTACCTATTAGGTATCTACTGTTATTCATATTACACTCTCATTATTTGATTATTGGATATTGTTATTTATAGTTGACTTGGTGCAAAAATGTATATAAATACATATTTGTTTACGGCGCTGGTATATTTTAAATTGTTCGTAACTGCGGACCCCGAAAATATTTTTTGCCGCTCAACGTAGGTTTGAAAATCCTTTAAGTATCTAATTTGCAAATTTTTCCTTCTATAAGCCGATTTGAGATGTAATTTGCCCAATTATTAAGCTCTCAAATTGAACGTAATTTTCCATGGCAATAAGGTATTAGAAGGTATCGGGGCGAAAACGAAAATAAGCAGATAATAATGATGTGCCTACGTCAATAAAATCTGACGTATTTTCCCCGCTCGCTCTACGTTCCACTGAAATTCATTTTGTTTTTGTTTGAATTTCATGTCTGCTTCACTGTTCGCCTAACTTTATTTTACATCATAATTTTGTTGTGATGTAATGTCTAGTTTGCATGGCTTTTAGACGTACACACATTTTTATTTCCGTGTTCAGGCACAACATACGTTGTACTTAGAATAGCAAATACGTTTTTACTATGAAAAGAAAAAGGAACATGTCACGAAAAGTAAGGCGCTTCGTGTTAACGATAGCTCTGGGACAATATCATTTTTCCTCTTATTTCTCGTATTTCTACCTAATTAGGGCAAGCGGTATCGGAGAGGCGCCGCCCTTTCGTAGCCCGGGCTTGCACTAACAACCGTTTCAAGCACGGTTTAATGCCAATTACCTGCTCGCTCCAATGTTCCAAGCGTCAAGTATCTCCGCCCGACCTCCACCATTCCGCCGCGTCAAGAGATTGTTCTACTAGTTCGCGTATACACTTAAATTAATTGTTTTTATCACAAAATATTTCATTTAAAAAGCAAGAATTTATGTTCTTAAAGGAATTCGAAATATAACTCTTGGATCGCATATTGCACAGTATTTAATATCGTCGTCTTCCTTTGCTACCAATACTTTACGGTAATATGAATCCGCGCAGTAAATCGTAGAAAGTACGCAACGAAACGCGAACGGGGGAAACGACGGCGAAATTAATTTCACATGATGAATGATGAGCGATGACGTTGCAATTTTCAATATTTTTTTTTAATTGAAATAATGAATAAATAATACTATGTCTTTCGATCACTTTGCAACGAATTTTCTGTAACAGGTGATTAGATTAAGTTATAATCATAGAAGTTAATATCTTAACGTATATGTTGATTTTTTTCAATAGGTACGCGATATTATAATGCTAATAAGATTAAATAGCTGGGACATCTTTAACATTATTTTCAATAATAAGGAACCTTCTCTGGTCTTAACATGTACTCAAAACGACCTTTCATAGAATATCTCCTAAGATTCGTCATATCAAACCCTTTCGGTAGACAACATCAAAAGACGTGACAAAGGGGACAAAGGCGTCTTATATTCGATACGGAAACTGTACCGGGATTATCCCACCTTAAGCAAACAACCGTCCACAAAGCTCAGACAAACTGAGAGCACACGAGAACTATGCTAACGAAAAGACGATAAAACCTTTATCTTATTACGGATCTACTCTCCCCAAACCCGTGACATGGTGCGTCACTTTGAACCCGATCCTATTTAGGTGAATTTTTACTGGCAGTATTCGGAAGCGGTTAATCTATTTAGTCCAACTTTTTTCCAAACTTTGGATTTGATTTCAAAAGTCTGAGTGCAGTGTCTGGTGTGTGGTGGTGCAACACATACGGTACGGCGATAGATAAATCGTATATTTTTAAAGGTTTCCGTTGTCGGCTCGTAAAGAATGATCCGACGTCTCGGGCGACACCATTACTTCTCGTGGCACATGAAAAATTCATATAGCAGCCGTTTGATCGCGTTAACGTGCAGCGTCGTCGCGCGCGCACGCCTCCAGGGGACGCTAAGCGCGGCTTATGGCACGCCGCGCTCTCATATGCTTGTTTTAAATGTGCACTATAACACTTATTCATAATTTCATTGTAAAATATATAATAGCGGTTGTTATTTTATGAAATATCGATACGAGAGGTACTAAAGTGCATTTGTTGGGCGTCTTTCGAGCCGTAATAAGGTTATTTAGCTTAAATATGCAGAAAGATGCCAATGTATATGTGTGAAACTTTTAGTACCAATTGCTTTTGCGGAATTCTATTTGATTATTTATCTTATAGCCAATCGATTTAATTTGACAAAATAGATTAACGATAGAATACAGAACCAGTTTAATGGAAATACGAATTTATGAAATAGCTGGAAGCAATTGAAAATACGTTTAAACGAATATAATCTGTATAAGTATAAAAATAAAAATAAATCAATCGCATAAAACTAGCAATATTGTGAAGTACCATTTCATAGACTCATTCCAATCACTGAGCATTGTTCCAAAACGACTACATTAAATAAATCCATATTTTTACGTACAATTGAAAGTGCATCAAGCATAAAGATTAATCGAATGAAATCAGTGTTTTGACTATTTGTTTTAATTCCTCGCCTGCGAATAATCCATTTCAAAAATTTATAACTGTTGTTTCGCGAATATATTTTTTTTAACAAATAATTTCCTTACAAAAATTGTTAACTGTTTCGCGATTTTGTTTAATAATGGCAAATAATGTTTGTTTTAGTGGACTTACTGCAGATGCTTGAGTTCAACGTGACGGTATCTTTCCCGGCTGCACCGCTCCTCACTGTTATATTGGCGCTAGTTGGTAAGTGAATCAAATTTGTCGAAACTTAAAACAGGGCTTATTGGTGTGGATTAAAGTTCAAAATAGCATGCGGATAGACTAGAAAAAGAATAATGCTTTTCGTTGTTTTTCTTTTGCTATTGTTCTAAGGTGGTGGTATCATGGCAGTATTGTTATAGTTGTTATGCCTGTTGGTTGCTTTTCATATCCGAAACCTCACTATGTCAAAGATTCTTTGATTTTTGTTAGCTTGAAACTTTATTACTGCCAATCTTCTTAAGTGAACTTCCAAATATTCCCCGCACCCGAAATCAGTATGCAGTTAAGAGGTGTTGACGTGAGAGCTTTGCACACTATTATGTTCAAGCAAATTAGTACTCCAAGAGACACGTGAATAACTCAAGATGCTTTTCGAGCCAACAAATTAATAGTTGCGAGATCGTAAGGCTCAGGGGAACTTCAGTACATGCGGCTAAGTGTGCCGTACAAACATGCGGCATGCATAGGGTGTAGAGAAATTAACTATAACCTTAATGACCTCCAAAGAGCAATTTAGGATATCAACCTTATTAAAGGTTGTAATTATTTTGAATCAGTTGTTTTGACGTTTAAGACGTTTTTCATGCAGTCGGAATTTGAAATCACTTTTGAGGTGTAGTTTCGTACATTTTAACACAAAAAAAATGTTAGCAATCTTTGTCATAAAGCTCATTTTACATCTTCATAAAATCATGTTAAGTGATTCCTTCTAACGTGAACATAGATTTTTGCAACGCCCTGTACTTTGCGACTACATTATTATAGCACGGATGGTACTTACAATGTAAGCAGCTCCAGCATCACATGGAATGCTCACGTTCCAAGCAAAGCACGAGTCTTTGACGTTTGTAGCTTTGTAAAGGTGCTCTACTATCTTTTTGAAGTGTCGAGATGCTTATTGGCACTGCCAGGCGAGATTATTAGGCGATACTGTGAGGGGTACGTAGAAATATGTCTCGATGGAGGTAATACGATGTTGCTGCTTGACGAGAAAGTTCACTAATGAGGTGTTATGGTGTTAAGTGAATCAGTGGTGGTTTCTTGCACTGTGTTTTTGTCTATTTTAGCTGCTGCAGCTGTGGATGTATATTGTTTAAGTTATGATGCCTCCCACGTGGTTCTTTCATATGATTGAGTTTGAGAAGGCTCTGCTGACGTTGATGACCTTATGAATAAAGGAAGATGAAGATGCTGTCCGGTGTCCACTTAGCATGATTTAAAGACTCCGAAGTTATAAAAACCTTTTGTTCTTGTCAAAGTTGCGTCAGAGACTTGATGAAATAACGTGTTTCTCATGACGTCATCGACATTACCTGTGACGATGGTGTATTTCGTACGTGATGGTCCCACGTTGGGCGCCACTTGCCCCTACCATGTTTACCTTTCGTAGCCATACCATTTTTTCCTTTTTCCTTGTGTTCGAGAATTTGGTGTGTCGAGTGTCTTGGCACGTTAGTAGGTCGGTCGATTCAACAAGTAAGTCGGGCCCGGCGCCTGTTGCGCGCGGCGGGCGGGGGCGGGGCGCCTGTTGCGCCTCACAGACGCCTCAACCGCCCACCACGTAACGCCTGTGCTTTGCCCATAATGGAGATACTTTTGACCCACTTCTACATGATCGTACATTCGGAAGGCGATAACCCGATATGGGGCTCGGAGAAACGGGCTCGACTTGAATAGTCGAATGGTGATGTTTACGATTCGAAATAAGCGGATGCCGTCAAGTTTGGTTGGGATTTGAATAATTTATTTTGATCTATTGTATGTAGGTACTGGGGGTTCAATATGTTTATATTTCTAGTAGGTAATATTTTCTTTCTCATACGTGTCCTATCTACCATGAGAGGTCAGAAAGTAATTTTAATAACAATAGCTGGAATCTGAAACTAGGTCTTGAATTTCTGATAAAATAGCTGAAATCTATTACTTGATATATGCAGCAGGTATTACATTTATCTATCTGGGACCAAACTGCTTTTCTGCTCATCTGAGTAAGGTAACTTTCTGGTTCTCTAAAAGGAAGATTGTAGCCAAAGTAATGAAAACTCACAATACTGAATAGTCATGTTCTAAATGGAACATATTCCCGAATAATGCAATAAAAATCTTCTAGAATATTCCACAGTTAACTTCCAAGTCAACCAACTCGAAATGAACAACTTATCCTTATTCAATTTGTTCTTGAGCAATTCCAGGTCAGAATTTATTCAACAATAAACAAGCAAAGGCTTCTTGTACTTGGTAAACAATAACAAAAGCGAAGCTGAAAGCTCCGTGAAGTTGCTGCTAATGAACGATTGATTAGCCCCACTGTGTACTTTATAATGCTATGTTTTTCAACACCGGTAATGAAACCAATTGTCAATCTTACTGCTTTGATATTATGGTTTGAAGTTACGAGTACGTGTAATTTTAGTGAGTGAAAGCCTACGTGTGTCGAAGAAAGCATGAAACGTTTGTTCGTGTGGCATTTCCCGAATTTTCATCAATTTGCATCGTCTTTGTATCAGTTGCTTAGTAAGATTTGTGCCATCTACTGACAAAATTGTATCCTATATATAAAAGTGTGTGTAAAGGCAGTACTAAACGCCATATCGGAAAAAAGTACTTATAACTTATGTCCCTCAAACATTATACAATGCGAGTTAAGGTCTCTTGTTCACACGTTAAAATCTACGGCAATTTCACTGTAGGCACGGCGGTCAGTTGTATATGGGTTATGATGAAAACGTGCCATAAACAAGGCATCACGTTTTTTTACGGCATGGTAAACGCGCCGTCAAAAAAAAGTGCAAAAATCCCACTTCACACATTCCAGTGTGATCGCGTAAATTGATTACCTTTCTAAAAAGTTCAAACACGGATATGATACGATGTTCCATCACGAAGTTCCAGTTAATATCTTCCGGCTCCATCATGTGATCAGTTCCACAGTACCACATTATTGTATTGTCATAAGAACTACATATAACAGCCAATTTACATAACACTACGATCCTTGGAAGATGGTTAAATTAATTAATTACCTTAGATTTGCTAACATGTTAGTTACATACAGGTCGACCTAATAAAAGAGATAAAAAGTCTGAAAGTATCATAGTAAGATATATTCTCAATGAACTTATCACGACATGTTCCGGTTGATATTTTCTCCAAACTGCGTATTTATGTGCTTTATAAAGACGGTAAAACAACCAATTTGCCATAACAACTGAATACATGGTGCCACTGATGCAATATCATATACATGGCAAAATATTTGGCTTCCAAATAAGTCTGTTGGTGACTCGATACCATTGAGTGGAAGAAGAAGAATGACACCGTATTATAGGTAATTTTATAAGAAGTAGAAAGCTCTTGTAACAGTAGTGCTTTAACGTATGTCCACGTATATAGAAGATTGACAAGATTGCCTAAAAAAAGAATACAACGCTAAACACGAATGTTGAAAGAGAAAGAGCCGAAACAGTGAATCAGTACTACAGAAATAGACCTGAAAGTAAAAAAAAAATGCGTAAAAGGTATTAGAACCAAGTTTATTTTGATTCTGAAAAGCAATAAAAAACAAATTTGATAACACATGATTAGTTTCATCTCTGTTATATCTGACTCGATTATATGTTAGTACGAGCTTGCACAGGATTTCTAATCTTGAAGTTGGCCACGTGCACCCCAGTATTGCACATCGTCTGATTAATATAGTCCGTCTGCTTGTCTGTCCGTCGTATGGTTTCAGACAACTTTCAAATACTGCCGCATACTGTGGACTGCGACTCTATACCGAGTAGGTACAATTGAGTGTGAAGATTTTTAGTGAAACTTGGAAGGATATTGCAATCTCATATTAGTGTTAACAAAACCAAAACTAGCTTTACACGATCATGCGTAATCCATCGTATGTCAGAACGGCTGTCTGAATAATGAAATTCAAAAATATAATAAGTCTTCTAACTAATAAAAGTCCATAAAATATGTCATCTTTTCCGATCCCCATCTCTTTGAGGTTCTTTTTAGTAGTCATTTCGGGAGACTTACGCATTTTAAATTTCAATCTGTCCCCGACGATGCTATCTTGCGGCGCTCGTCTCCGGGTCGGTACTCGTGAACTCTGAAAAATGACTACCTAAGAGATTATTTTCAATCCGTTCTCGGCAGCCACCGAGATGTTCGGCATATTTAATAAGTTCTATTATCTACATCACTCTTGTCCGCGAGGAGCAGACGTTTCAATTACACTCGGTTCAGATTATGTACTTCTTAGACTTTGTCCGTCAGATAAGCGTGCCTTGTCACTTTCACATTTATTGAATTATCGTTGTCGAATCTTCCAAAAAGTGAAATAAAATCTGGTCAATGTATTCGAACGCCGAAAACAATAACGTGGAAGCAAAGGTGAGGCGAGGGCGAGCCTATTTCAGCTGCGTTCGTGTTTTTGTTTGCTCGCGCATCGCATCACGTTTTCCGCGAGCACGTACCGACGCGCACGCTGAATACTAATGGATAGCAGCGGATAGACGCCGCACAGGTCGCGCGTCCGAAAATTGGATTCGCATCGCATACACTGCACATGGTATTAACGCCCGGTCGTCCGAAACAATGCCCAATCAAATGGAGTGCGCCTGCTCTCCTTTCGTGCGCCCACCCGGTTATTATATTGGTTGTTAGATTTTTATATTCAAAACTATTTGATGAACAAATGTTTTGTCAATTCATATCCGATAGTCCATTGTAATGGGAGTGCTCACAGTAGGTATTCATGATTTTATACATACAAAAAAAAGGAATATCGACCATTTTCATTCCAGGTATTATTCGATTGGGCAATGGTTTCGGCTGTATTGCATAATAAGGCTTGTGGAACGCGCGTGACGAATTATAATCTGCTTCGAAGCCGTAATCCCAGTGCATCGGCGTGGAGCATGAATCGGCGTTGTTTGTACGTTGCACCACACGGTTACTGATACAGAGCCGCTCACTGAATTTGATTGTTGTTTTCATTTTTAGCCTTTTTTGGGATTCCCATATATTCCACGAATTCCGTTGTGTCTTCTCTATAGGCGTAGTTTTAATAAAATCATCCTTTGAATTTTATTGATAGTCATAGGTAAATGTATGATTACAATTTTGAAAATAAATATGTAATATTATTGTTACTCGTCAAAATTCCAGCAAAACCAGCATAAGCTATCGAGCGCGTCCCATCGATTAAATCTCCGTTCAGTATGAAATATTGTCGAGTATCGGTGAGACCGGTTATTAATTTGCAAAATGTTCGTAGATTTTCGATTCGTGCCGAAGCTCTTAAGCCCGTTACTAGCGCAGGCCGGTCGACAATGGAGGCGACTACGGTATGGTTGGATTATTGCCCCCCTTAGGTGTCCTGCTCCTACAAATGGGGATTTAATTTGCCGTATCCGTAAATACAATAGCCGGAAATTTGTTTGCCTCCCCATCGCCTCACTCATGTCCACTGCACTCAAGATACTAATGAAATACGGCTAACGTATGAAAATGTTTTAAAGAGTCAGCTGAATTCATTTGCGTCTGTCCTGACCTTTTCAAAATAGACACTAGGTTTATGTTTAGGAATAAACGCAGATGATAACACGACTAAATATTTAGTTAGGCTTTGGGTGTCGGTCGCGTAAAACAATAGACCGTGAGCTCGGGTAGCATGACGGGGCGGCCATACGAGACGCCGATGACGTCGCATTAAAATGAAATCCATACGGGGATGATTGATGAGCGCCGCAAACACACCACGCCGCGACCGACTCATTCAATTTACTGTCATCACATCCTATAGAGTGCAGTTTTATTATAATGCTCCACGAGTTTTCGGCTGTCCGATAGCCGATGAAATTGAATCATGCAAACTTTGACATAAAAATTTGCAATCGATTATTGGAATACCAAAATGTATAGCTGCAATATTAACGCAGTTCGCTTTCCTTACTGTGAATACTTATTGGGAACACAAATCTGTCTAAAGATACACGCTTTGTTTGACATAGTCAAAGTGTCATACGTAGATTTATTCGAGGCTAGCTATCCGACGCTAGTTCATCTGTCACGTCTGTTTGGACAGAGATGCATTTCGGAGCTTCTCGAATTCGCCGCTCCCTATGAATCGATGATGGGAATCTGTCATGACCTGGTTGTCTAGAATTCTGTTAGTTCAATCCATAAACTAACGTAACTCATTTGAATAAAACCGTCCAACTAGGTCTTACAATTTAATAAAACGATGAAGCCTGTACCTACCTTTGTTTAAAAAAATACATTATAATAAAAATTGAAATTGGAAGATAAAGAAACAAATTACAAATACACTTTGTTCATCTCTTGACAGCTAATATTTTAGCAGTGGCTTGTTGTTCTAATAAACGCCGGTTCTTAGAATTTTTATTTCTTACCGCAATTGCTGGCGATGTGATTATCTCAATAATTTGTCTCGTTGTTCCCGGCAGAGCCTCGTTTGGCCGCGAGCACTGTCTTTATGGCGGATTCAGTCCGGCTTGTTTGTTCAACACAACTGGAAAATTAGCCGGAGTGCTTTTTTATTACATTTAAACCTGCTACGTTATAATGTTTCGCGTATTACCTTAGAAGTTTACGTCTAAAATACACTACTCACAAAAATTTAAGGATATTTTTTCATGGACGATTTTCTTATGGGATTTTCAAGAAGCTGTATCTCCAAGGAAAATGATCGTACAGCAAAAAGAAATCCAGGAAATTATAGATTCAAGATTCTAGTTTTCAAATCTATCCATGATTCTATTTTTAAATCACTAGTTTTGGAATAACACTAAAGAAATCAAGGAAAGGAAAAAATTACAGAATTTTTTTCAACTTTGGAAAGCTACAAGTTCATAGAATTTTTTTTTTTCTTTATCTCACTCCAAAGCTTTTTTTGAAAATTTTATGCGCTTTCATTTGATGTAACCGGTTAGTTTGTACGATGATTTTCCAAGGAATTATTGTCAATCAAAGCAAAAACGATCTCGTTCACTTTGTTTATCAATAACTCTGTAAATAATGATTGAATAGAAAATCTAAGCAGAGTTTTGAAATCTACACAAAATTTCCAATAAGGAACCATGGATAGATAATGGCAGTACCACTTTTTTTGGAGTAATATCTTCGTTTGAAAAAAGGTCAAAGAATGACATATT
>NWSH02000210.1:8025550-8048297 GCA_002382865.2 Heliothis virescens
CGCTTTCATTTGATGTAACCGGTTAGTTTGTACGATGATTTTCCAAGGAATGATTGTCAATCAAAGCAAAAACGATCTCGTTCACTTTGTTTATCAATAACTCTGTAAATAATGATTGAATAGAAAATCTAAGCAGAGTTTTGATGTCATTTGATTGATTGTCATTTTTTGCGGTAGCTGAAAGTTTAAAGCCTCCGAACATCAAGAAAAACAAATCGCAGTGGTTTGAATTTCTCAGGGATATTCCGGGACATCTTAATGTTAAAAAATTAACTCCGATATCCTTCGTTCACCCATCGCATCAAAAGTTACAGCAAGTATTCCATATATCCNTAACCGGTTACATCAAATGAAAGCGCATAAAATTTTCAAAAAAAGCTTTGGAGTGAGATAAAGAAAAAAAAAATTTCTATGAACTTGTAGCTTTCCAAAGTTGAAAAAAATTCTGTAATTTTTTCCTTTCCTTGATTTCTTTAGTGTTATTCCAAAACTAGTGATTTAAAAATAGAATCATGGATAGATTTGAAAACTAGAATCTTGAATCTATAATGTCCTGGATTTCTTTTTGCTGTACGATCATTTTCCTTGGAGATACAGCTTCTTGAAAATCCCATAAGAAAATCGTCCATGAAAAAATATCCTTAAATTTTTGTGAGTAGTGTATATTTACACTTCTAAACTATATTTTTCTTTAAGCAAAGTATAGTATTAATATATTCATTCATGCATGGCCAAAAAAAAAACATAACTGAAGATGTTTCAATTTAGAAGAATCTTACATCGTTAGTGTTGTATGAACATTCACGATACGTGGATAATGAAAACTGCAACTTCGCTGCCAATTAGTGTTCATCAACACACGTTGAAGCGAGACGCTCCGAAAAAGTTTCCGTGACGTCATTAATGTACAATGTTTTCATATCTTAAGTAATTTGTAATACGATATCTCCGCTAGTTATAAGTTGTCTATCGGTACGGCGAGACGAGGTGGGCGTAAGTTTGTAATAAGAGTTAGAGTCTGGTGGAAACAACTCGCCAGTTGGAGTTTTAAGAAGTTTCGCCCCGTTTGTTTGATTCTTCTATCGTCGTGAGCCGATACTTCGACCGGAGCAACGAGTGCCACTGATACTTTTATTATTTCCTTATGGACTTAGTGCAATCAAGTTTCCAACTTGTTTACGATAATGGAATTTATTGTTTATTTCTGTTGCGCTACCTTCTATTTCTTGAGAGGGAAGTTTTCAATAAATATTTGTATTTTATTCTATTGTAGGTGAGCCATTTGACGTTACGTCTCACCTAATTGTTAATGTTATAGCAAATTACGACCGGTATCTTATCGGATGCCTACTCCTTATCGACGTAAAATCGTAAACAAAAAGGTTATTTTAAGTCTAGACTTATTTCTAAAATACCAAAATTTCTATAGACAAAAAAACCTTAAATCAGATAACATATACCTCGTATCTCCTTCGGCCCTTCACGTCGTATCTAGATTGCCGGCTGTAAACTCAGTAGCGGTGCTCACTGAAACGAATTAGTATAATTGATAGGCCTTCGCGATGCACAAGTTAGATTTATTCGCGTATCCTTTCTCGACGTCGCACTGTATTGCAAGTATATCTAACAGGCGTGAAAAGAGGTAACCTTATCATAATCCAAAGGTCCCTCTCCGATAGTACGTAGTCGGTAATGATGAAGAACAACACAAAGTTTTCGTTTCAAACATACATTTAAGCAGATCAACCCCATCAATATTGAATCAATCAGTTCTTAATCTAACTGCCACCAGTAATCAACATTTTATTAACAGTTTTCGGGATTACCTCGTTGACCGCATTAACTGAAATCACGCACCTCGAACAGTCCCAGCGGACATCGGCATAATCACATCAGTGCCACATTTGATTTGCACGAGATCTATCGAAAATTGCCGCGCACCTAACTCCACCATCGATAATAACTTCGATATGAACTGAAATAGGACCCAATGCTTATCTCCTTTATTATTAATCCACACTCGATAGGATCTCGGCCAGACGCTCAGTTTTATCTCAGATGAAAGCTGAAACTTTGCCCGTACGTTCTTTTCTTTGCATTTAATTGAGAAAACTTTATTTTTGCTCGGGAACAATTTAAGAGATTAGTTTGTGCCTAGGCTATGTTTAAAACCTTTATTCTTTGTAGTACAGAATGCTATTTAGCAATGGAACTGGTTGTAAAAGTGGTAATTTTTATTTTATCTGAATCAACAAACTTTTGCCAAAAAGCTCATAACTGTTGTTATATTTTACTACGATTTGCTACGCCGTAGCGACGTAGCATCATTGCGTAGTAATTTGTATCAATCGTAGTTGAGAATGATTCATATTACTATCTAAGTATATTTCAATTGAAGCATTTTTATGTAGTATCAAGTTTGTCTTGGTATTTAGCATCAAAGTAGTATTTAGCATAGCATAAATTTTGTTTTAAAACTATAAACTTTTCCCTTATTAACTTAGAAAATACACAAGAAGGTAAATTCTTTAAATTGAATCAACGCTTTAGAGCTGATTGCAACCGAAGTATTTTCACAAAATATATAAAAAACAAAGCTTCGCACAACACATTAAAGTGTTGGTAATGCTTAGTGGACTCACGTTCCGAGGTGTAAACCCCGATAGCGTCGGGCTTAATCTTACTAAGTGAATTACTCTGTCGGTACCTCCGCCACGTTCCTTTCGCTCGTGGAGTTAAATAACCGAATTTTTCATATGCACATTTCGTACCGCTTCAATTCCATGAATATAATTATGGAAATAATTTGATACTTCGAAATAATTTCCACCTCTGTGTTCGTGTAATCACATACAAACGTGACAGACAAACAAAACTTGTTCAATTTTATCAAAGAGGACGTCACAAAATTTAATTATGGCACAATATTTGTCGGACCGTCAGAGCGCTTTGATATGTGCCTCATTAAATAAAATCAGTTCATTTGATACACATTTTGTCTTGTAATGGAAATAATAATATGGGAATACAATGTGTGTCAACTGTAAAGTAATCACAGTTGAACAACAATGTGTATTACGCAGGTAAATGTCACCAGTGTGTTGAAATTTAAAATAACTTTTGTTAAATTTATTTCCGTATTTATTAATATAGCATACATAAGGTAAAAGGTAAAAGGTTGACTAGATAATTTATGTCAAGAAGCAATTAAACTGTGGATTAATTTCAGCATTTTTGTTGTTTCTTTTGTAAGTGGAGCATAAGCACTTTTCCATGAATCTTATGAGATACACACCAATTGTTTAACTATTGTGTCTACTTTGTGGACAGTGAATGGGAGAATATGTTTTGAATTACAACAACTGACTACTTATTTCTAGTTGGTACCTTATTGATTAATTTCTAATATACCTAGGTTGACCACACGTAGAACATGTTGAAATATTGTGTAACATTTATTGGTAAACTGAGTTTCAACCAAGGCACCAAGACACAACATTTCACAAGGACACAAGGGTTCACCGTATCACAAACTATCATTTGTACCTCTCCACGTCAGGAATAGATGTCCCCCGTGCGGTTATCGGCGGTGTCGAAATCGATGATGGAACAGCCGTATCGCAGCGCTCGTAACCGGGCACGGGACGTAAAGTGAGCCGGACGAGTCCGTACGAGCCGCACCAATCTGCCAAGTGAATTACCCCGGCGAAATCCGACGTAATCTCATGAAAACTGCCACTTTGCCGCACGACGAACGGTGTTTATGTGATATGATTATGATGACGTGTATTGTATCGATGAGTTTGGATTTTAGGTGGTGATTAGTTTAATTTTTTTTGGGTGTTAGAATTCTTCAATTGTGTGCGTGTTGCAATATTTTTTGTTGCAGTAACTTAAAGATAGTCGACCGAGTAACTTTTAATACCGACAACCGCTGTAACACTAATCCCTGAACGAAAAATCTCACGTTATAATACTGTAGCGAGTTTTCGATTAAACCGTCGGACGGCCGACAAGGCAATAACCCACGCTTTATGATAAAGTTAATTAGATAGAGCATTCGTTCCCCCGAGCAAGTATACAGATGAGACGCTGTACGGACAGTCTCTTGAAAAAGGCGAAGAAAATGGTAACGAAAATCAACAGACTTACTTCCGCTATTTGACGCTCGCGTAGACCTAATTGGCTGTAAAGATAAGGAGTGCTCGGTAGAGGGTATTTGAACTTTCAAGTAGGATCAGAAAGTCAATCCGGGGGGATAGCAGAAAAATCCTTTATATTTTTGAGTATGAAAATATTTCAACTGGCAAAAATGCCTCACGGTTTCTCATATATGCGGTTGTCAGTATCTCCCTTTTAGTTCCTCAAGTTTTGTGAAAAACACCGTGGTGTTTGCGACGCTTTTACCGCACAACGGCCCACACATGAGTTTAGTGATTCATTTCGAAGTTTGCGAAGAACGGACGCGACGCTGTGCTCGCCTCGAGGTATAATTAGTTTCGTGATCGGCTGCCGGGCGCGGCCCGGTCCGACGGACGGGTAAAAGTCAAACAAAACACGGATATCGACGCATATGCGACTGCATGCACACTAGTCCTCTCGCCGACCGACTTCATTATCAACCAAAGAAATAAATTCAAAATCAGGATTCATTTCATGCCACCACCGGGACAAACGTTGAATCCGAATTTCAAATTGTATTTGTACTACAATAAATATATTTGCTGCCGTCCCTGTCCGTATTGCATTTCATGGTAAATAAAAACTAAAAACAGATTCTAGTTTGGTAGTCGGAATAGAGCGGATGTTTTCAGTCAAATTCTGTTGCAACGTTGTTGTATAATATATTGTCGTTGGGCGTTTCAATATTGGTGGTGCACAGCGGAGCTTTGAAGCGGCCTATTTACGGATCAAAAGCCTGAGTAAACGGGTTGCCTGTATTGAAGAATTAAGTCAGTTTGTGTAAATTGGTAACATCCGGCGTGTACCGGAAGCTGCAGGGAGGCCGCCTCGGCTGTGCAACTTTTGATTACTTATACTGTACCGCATCCATGCCGCCATGGGCTAGGCATCTTATTTGAATTTATGTCACGATTTTTAACTCAGAGGTTTGTTTCGTAGATAGCTACTGTATTGGAAAAATAAATGATGGTAATGAAATAAATGTTCCCCCTTTTTTGCCTGCACCTCTTGCTATTTATAGGTTATTCGAAACATAAACTACAAAGTAGTAATTCAACAAAATTCATCTGCTACGTATTACAACTTCGTTATAAAACATTGTTCAGTCAGTCATGCGGGAGAGTCAATATCGCTCATATTTAGTTTTTCACCGCACTTTTATAGGTTGCCTGTGTTAATACAGACCTATCGTAGTTTTAAATCGAATCCCGCAATATTGCTTGCGCGGCCCTCCCAGGTGATTCCACCTGGTTGATTTTCATTTCGCAATGCATACACTACAATGCTGTGATTCTTTCATGAAACTAATATAAACTTTATTACTGTGACATCGATATGTCGGCTTTCGCTTTATTGCTGTTGTTGTTGTCATTGGATTAGTTCATGCGATACAATATGCATTAGGTTATCTCGTTTGATGTTTCTATGAGTTTTCATATCGATTCCAATGCAATTGAGGTTAATAAAGATACCCTTGTGTTTATTTGTTGGGCAGTAAAAATGAAACAATATCTTGCAGTTAGAGACTGTATTTGTTTGTAGAATAATTCACTTAACAATATTTGCTTCTATGTATCATACAGATAATTTCAACTATATAAATACCAAGCTTATCATACTCGTTCGTACAATTCTTCAAGATGGCGCTTCCCTCCGTATTCGAGAGCATTCGTTGTATCAGTTTCCAAGTCGCATGGTGTTCAATTGCACGAAGCCGAATTGCACTCGCGTTGGAATGGACCTCCGCTGGCGCTCAATGCACGTTATATGACTGATACTCGTAGGTATTCCTCGGCAAAATGTTCCACATATCGAGGATGCTTTAGAAATGTGCTACATGATGTTGTCATCGGGTGATTGGATTCTTATGTACTTATTCACTTCTAGTTTACAGTACGGTCCATATTATTCGTCAGTATAATTTTTGGATTATACTTCAAAAATGTTCATCTGTGTAGTTCAAATTATGAAATATTTAAGTATTTGTGCTGGAGATTGGTTCTCGTAAATGAAAAAAATGCTGCGAAAATGTTTAAAATATATGAAGTTAAAATGTAATAATATTAAAGGCCCCGTAATCTAGTAACCGTAAAGTTGTTAGTTCCAGCAGCCGGTGCATATCGCTAACCAGTCCATGTGAAACCTCGGGAAAATCCTTTACATTTTTAGGAAAAAAAAAACGCTTCACTGCTTAAAACGTTGGCAAAGTGTGAGGATATTGAATTAGTGGCGGATTTTGCATTTTTTTCCTGACTGTGAGACAAAAAGGCGTGGCGGCGCCCGTCGGACGATGAATCAATTATGTTACGTTGACGCGGCGGTGCGGTAATTCGATCCGTCGGCAAATGTTGATTCGACCGCGGGGCATGTCCGCCGGTGGTGGCTAGCGAGCCCGCCAACCCTCCAGGTCGCGCCATCATGCGCACGACTCACTGATCCACTTTTGCCTCACCTAAAATACTACGCCTTAATTAAAATAGGCACATCCAAACGTAACTGATTCCCAAATAGATTTCCAACTATTATTGTACTTACAATTGTTTCAGTATTGACGGCTCGTTTAATAGGCTTAATTATGTGCTACCATTTGTATGGATCTCTTCGGAGCATCACACAAAGCTCGCGGTAAAATTGTGTCCTTGTTGAACGTAATTTTAATTAAGTGAATGCTGTAAGTCTTTAAAGTGGTCCTATTATGCGATTTTTGAATACGCTCCTCAACGGCAATTAATTAAAAGTTTAGTTCAGTTTTTGATTTAAAATCGCCCTGAAAAAATACATGGTTTTGGCCTTAATATAGGCCAAAACCATATTTTTCTCTGAACTCTTCGTATCTAAAGACGAATTCACGTATCCAGACTGCAGCACCTTTCACCCTCTCCAAACAGCGAAAATTAACACTGAAGTATCATAGATAATTCGAAAAAATCGAGAACCATGAGTAGCGTGTACGCATAACAATAATCAGCTCAATGTTGGCTGGAGGGAGTCAGGCAGCAGATTTCAGGCGAGTGGCAAAGCGGATTATCGAAATTAACCTCTTCAACGGCTCTAATGATCGACTTTTCCACTCCACTGCCAGGGGTTACTCTCAACCGGTACAATCGCTGATAATACCCACTTACAAGTAAAGCATAACTTCGTCTTTTAAATATGTTTGTTGCTTTAGTTACCTACTGAATTTGTTGTAATCTATACTAATATATAAAGAGGAAAGATTTACATTGTTTGTTTGTAACGAATAGTCCCGATCTACTGAACCGATTTGAATAATTCTTTCAGTGTTAGGAAGATACGTTCTTTGCGCTGAACATGGGCTATGTTTTATCTGGTTACGGGGAAACCGCGTAAAACAGCTAGTAGTGAATAAAAATATTGAGAATAAATAAATAAAACTACAATTGTTTTATTTATTTATTCTCAATATTTTTATTTAACTTAATCTTAAAAGACATATGCATAGTTCATAGTTCCAGGCCAGCTTTGAGCTTATTCAGCATTGACAAAAATTAAATCAGTTTATTCAAGGGGTATAAACGTAAACGTGTCTGGTTTTACAGGAATCAATTTGCAAATCTTTCCATTGTGAACTGTTCATAAAGGCTTTCTATATTAGGTTGTTGCAATCGGGGCCTAATCTCGTACGGGCACGGGACTACAATAGGCGTTATTAGCATGCATGCGTCCCGTTCGATACAAATTGGCGATGAGTCTCTGGCGCCGCCGCCGTGGTGAGCTGGCTCTACCGTATAATAATGTTCTATCGTTGTAAACTGGAACATAGGCTATTTAGAATTTGCATGTTTTATTCTGCATAGATCACTAATTTATCGAAATATTTACTGTATTGTAACTGTGAATGTTAAAACTCCAATACGCGAGTGTACGCAGTTATTGGAATCAAATTCCATTATGTATGTGTTTGAATCCATTTTAGTTTGATGTATGATTTTGAATATTTACCATTAAAGTGCCTATTTGAGTTGTTGTGGACGAGCAATTTAATTAGTAGATGAAATGTTATGGAAAGGAATTTATTCAATAGTTTTGGTTAGGTAATTTGAAATATTCTTCCTCAAATATTATACCGGAAACTAATACATTTAATGTTATATTAACTGGAATTTGTTTCATAAAGTACCTACTTCAATTTGATAATGGGCATGTTTGATTTGCTAATAAAGTATAGGATGAAGTTAAACTTCATAATTTCAGTTATAGAATAAAAAAATACTCTATGCTGTAAGAGATACGTCTCAACTAATAAATTACTATCTCTATACCCAATTATGGATAGCTAATTACAAAAAAATTAAAGCTTTTAAAAAGCTTACTCATGTAGGCGCAGTATTGACGCACATGTACATATGTATATATGTATGGATGCATGTAAACTAGTAAATTGATTAGTGAGATGTTAATCTTGACCTGGCTCGGATGTTTCACAGGACTCTGGTAAAAATTAGGTACGTTTATTTATGAACCTATATTATGTTGTTAAGGTTTTTCCTACATGGACCGACATTGCTACCGATGGGTTCCTCAAAGTGAACGTTTTTACATATAAATGAATTATTATTAAGCATGGTTTTATATTCAGCTAATTCTCCGTTGAAGTTGAAATATTTGAATTTTTTAAAACTAATATTAATTAATTTCGACTGCAAATGAAAGTCGTCTCAAATCGCCGAGACAGTAAAGCATCTCTTGTAACAACTATTAATTACAGTGTACAGGTCACGCTAAGGTTTAATTTTATGGGTCCAAGTCATTGAATCACTCCCTTAGGATCTGGATCATTAAGTGGGTAAATGGTTAATGAAAATAGAATGAGCACTAAACATCGAAGCGGAATTTCGCCAGTCACCTAGCCGTCGTTAAATGTTGTTATCGTCGCGATTAAGTAACAAAACAACTTGGCTGGAGGGCGCCGCGGGGCGGGGCGCGGGGCGCGGGCTACGTCGCGAATAATAATCTCAGTTTACGACGGCAGCCGAGTGAATCAATAAAAACACTAATAATGCACAGACGTAATCCGGATCGTGCAACGTCGCGATTACCGGCACTAACGAGATCGTAAAGACGGATCTCCAATGCACGGCTTAGCCGAAACATAAGCGCCGCGGGTAGGCTACACTTGATATATGAGTACTTCTATATACGGAACGTATTTTATGAAGCGTTCATTTCGTATTATCGAATAAATGTAAATCTACTGAAGTTTACTTCTTGCCGTAAGTCGTTGTTCAACCTACGCCTCCAGCTTCCAAAAAGAACAATCAAAAGTAACAGATTTTTTGTATAAAGAACCCTAAACCGGCACAGTGGATCCATTATTCTCAATTTGCGCCAAGTTGAAGCAAGCGCGGACGGCACGCCGGCAGACGCGGCGGGTGTCCCCCTTGATTAAACCCCGGGAAGTAAGAACTAACAATTTGTGTGCATTCCTGCATTCCCCACCGGTTTATACACTAGCTCCTGAATTGCACTTCAGCTTACTAGATTCCATTTTACCTTAGAATTTCATAACTTTTATTACTTTGTTTTTGAAAGAGACTTCTTGAAGATGTTAACTAAACGAAAGTTTAGCACAATTTTGTTTCAGTTATGATTGCTTGCGGTTTGTTGAGATTGCTTGTAAGTTGTGTAATTTATTCTTAATTCTTCTCTAGATAAAGTGCTTGGAGTACTTTCATTAACGCTTAACTCGTTTTGTCTATCAGCATAAAACGCAAATGACTAAAATTAATAACATGCAAACGTCGATCATGTACGTTTTGGGCTTGCTGATACGTCGCATAAACACGTATTGGTGTCGTGGCGAGCTGACGAGGGCGACGCGACCGCCTGCAGTCCAGGCCCTGCCAATGACACGAGCCTACGTAAACCTATCGATGCCTGTCGGTAGCCGAAGCTGGCCTGCTACCGCGTAATTCAACGCTGTATTTTTTTAAAGTCTGCTTTTCATAGTTATTAAAATACAAAGGGTATTTCACCGTTCTCTGTGAAGTTTTTGCATATATTTGGCTGACACATTTCAATCGAACCAAAAGCTTTTCTCGAAATAAAAAAGAGTATTTTTTTATGTTGCGCACTACTTTGTTCTGGCTGACCTTACTTAGGGCCGATTTTTCAATCGCCAGAGCTTTCAAAAATATGTCAAACCGCTATATTTATTCCTCAGACAGAAGTTACTGATGATTGAAAAATAGGTCCTTAGTAAAATTATAGTACCTAGTTTCGATCGCTTATCATACACGACGTTCGATTCGTGTTTCGATAATTTTACACAGATTCGAGTCGACGTCTGTCGCGCGTGCCTCGCTCCCATCTCGGGCGATCTTCGCGTAGCGCCGGAATTAAAATTAATAGCGGACGGGCGAAGGCACGTCGTGGTAGGTCCGACCCGGTCCCAGTAATTTGTTTACTCGTCTCGCTCAGGATTACGTCGCATGCTCCGTTGAATAGGTAACTCCCGGTGACTTTTCATAAGTATCAGTCAACCTCCACTTGGCTCTGTTAATGAATTTTTATCGTTTTAATAAATTTTGGCGAGCTTGAATTTTGCCTGTCTTTTCTTGTATTCGTTTTGGGTTTGGAGTGTTTTATAAATGGTATCGCTGTGGTTCATTATGGCGTCCGAAACTAGTGGGATGTTTTTGTTTAAAAGTTGTTCGAATCATCCATCAACTGATTAACTAATAATTGCTGCTAGTTTTTGATAATTAATACAATAAAGCAGTACTAAGTAGTATACAGCATAGCAGTCTTTCCCGACATACATCGCGGCACATATTTAACGACAAAGCTGAAATTTGAACAAATCCCATACATGAAATTTCATTAACAATATCGCCAAGTTTAGAGCGGCGACGTGGCACGTATATAATTCAAAGCCGGAGTTAATTGACCGAACACGGTTATGAATGCTACGGCTAAACGTCGCCGGAGCCGGGTCGAGTGTCGGGCGGTTGCCGGCGGACTTCCGATCGCACCCCGGCTGTGTTTATTGTATCAGTGTCGAGGCTCATCAAAATGCAAATAAGGCTCGCCAGGCCGCGGCGCCGGACAGTTGTCGGTGCTGTATTGAGTTATAATCCTCACTACATTCCGGTCTCCTATGTTCCCTTGTTTCGACCGTATTGTGTCTGCTAGCGTAGTCCGCTTTCAATTATTTTGATAAATGTGTTTGTATCTTTTTTTGGTACAATGCTTTACATTAATTTATGGAAGTAAGACTGGCATGTCCACATTTAGATTTAAATTATTAACCAATCTTTATCAAAATTCAACTTGAGTCTTTCTTTCGGGGTCAGTATCAAACCGTCACATACATTCATCCCGAAAATGTAGTGCAATCAACGCTTTTGTATAGGACTTAATCATAATAAGACACCGAAGTGCATTCAAACGTATATCAAAGACACGAGCAGAGAAGCTTATAAACTCAATACATTCAACGTCTTCGTCTGAAAGATACAGGAATGAATCGTTCGGGGTGTAGCAGTATGCAGTCGTTTAATAAGCTCCTGGCTGGCTGCTCGGATTTCGGTCGTTAGCGCGTAATTGTCGACACCTAATTAGTCCCGACACTGGAGCGCGAGTGTACGGTGTCGAGCTCACACATGACCCGCGATATTTAACGCGGCGCGACACCGCCACCTCGACCGACACCGATGTACTTGTGCTGCGGTTGAGATGCTTTATTAACTCGCTTTTGGCTTTTATAACTTCGATTTTAAAGATGGATACCTTGCTAGGGGTAAAGGCCATGTTCTGAAGTTCCGTGGCATGTTGAGTTTCGGTAACTGATTTGGAATCTATCTTTGGTCAGGCTATAACGTTTCTTGTGGTTACGCACTGCATACTTAGAGCATTTACAAGACAAGGTGGCAGTGACATTCTTAGAAATGCAGTTTCAATTATTAAAATCCTGGATCAAGTGCTACACTTTATTTAAACAAAACACCTCCACTAACTAGGGTCTGCGTGTTAAAATAACATTTGTAATAGAATGTCTTGTTCGCAGGTATGGAGGCGATTATGTCGGAATTCTTCAACGACACGACGACGGCGTTCTACATCATCCTGATAGTGTGGATCGCGGACCAGTACGACGCAATCTGCTGCCATACCGCCATCGCTAAACGACATTGGCTCAGGTACGTGGAACCCTCACTCTGGAATATCATTTTTGAATATTATTCTAGGTTTGTTTGAAGATGTTATGTTTTGCAATTTTTGGAAGACAAGATATCATTAACGCTCAATACTGTATGAGAGGAGGCTAGTGTCCAGTCCAGTGGGACGATAAAAGGCTGATGATGATGATGTAGATATCTTTTGACGTTTTCGTGTCTGGTTCATATGGCCGGTTTCTCAGAAACTTTCAAACCGGCCATTAATCTTCAACAATTATCGTCGTTGAAGTCATGTAGTATATAGTTGAGAGGGAATGATTTTGCAACCTCGTTTGGAAGTTGCAATATTCGTACTCTGGTTGCTCTTTCAAGTAAAACATAGGCAACTTGCCGTGGCAGATACTTTTTATATTTCTGTTTAATTTTATTATTATAAAATATACTGTGTTTTGGAATCTGGATGTGGCGGCGTATAATTGTTATAAAATTAATATACATTAACATGTCCATCGATATATACCACATTATTGAACCCATCTATCGGAATGCTTGGTCACGTTAAACGAACATATTAAATTATTCACAATACCTATATCAAATGTTGAGTTCATGGAATTCGTTAATGAGGACAAACTATGTCCGAACCAAACATTTAGATATAATTCGTTTGTTTTCGTATTTATAATATACTTTTATTTATATTTTGAACCTCGAAATTCCTTCCTTTGTACTTTAGTAATGTACTTTACTTTTTTTGATACTGTTTTTATATCACACGTGAACATGGGCGTCGTATTAAGATTAAGAGGTAACTGAAAATAAATGAGATCTCAAGAATATTTGTCTGTAAAAGTTAACAATACATTCTATGAATGTTGACTAACTTCAAACCTCAAAAGCTCAGTAAAAGAAATGTAAAGACATTGTAATTGTTTGCTTATTTATGCTCCATATTTGTACTGGGTTCATTATTTTGTATCATTTGTATGCTTGTGTACATATCGACATATTGCTCGTGCTGACGACTGTTATGCGGCTAAGTATTTACTTAATGTACGATTGATGTCTAACAAGCGCGTGTTTGATATTCAAGCATATTTTCTGATTTTATGGCCCCCTTACGTGGGTCTCTTTTGACAGTCTTGTGTGTGGAACGGAAATGTTGAGTTGCACAAATGTTGTTTAATATTTTTCTTTTAATTCATATGTTTTCTGATCAAAAGTTTGAAGAGTTTTTCACATTTTCTGGCAGACTATCTCTCACATACTCAATATAATTCTTTCTTAGTTAACTTGATTTAATTTTCAATCATATCTTCAACTATTCTAGGTAGAGATATCAATGGTACAGTTCTGTTTGTTCGGGCACTTTGTTTTTACGCCTACTTCTGTCGCGCGTGTTTCTCCTTAATCAAAAGGCGTCCGGGCACGAAGCAATTTGGCTGGCCGTCCGCGCGGGCAATAAGGAGTGAGCGCTATTAAAACAAGCGCAAATAAAGCAAATTGAAAACGGCACCGCTTCCCCCCTTGGAGAGGGCTAGTAGTACCGGCCCCGCGTCCTCGGGCACCCCGCAAAAACAACGTACTGTCGTCTGGAGAAACCTCTTGCTTCATCTAACTGCCACATATATCTCGAGAACTATCGATACGTGTACCGTTACACGACACGATACATGTCTGTTTCGCTCGTTACACTCGAGACCTCTACCCATTACGTGCTATACTTATTTTAACATGCAAAAATGATAAAGTTGTCTCAAAAAGAATATCAGGGGCAATTAAATAAGAAATTCATTTTAATATAAGCTGCTCTAAAACATAATAAAATAAAAAATGAAACGCTTTTCAGAACAAAGCAAAATAAGATACTTTAACTGTTCTAGCCAGTTCTTTGTCAATTTAATTTCCCGTGCTCGCTTTACTTTATACATTAAAGTGCTCTTCTGCTCTATGTATCCCATCATATTAACTGTGATGTAATAAAAATATTTAAAAATATTGCAATTTTCCTCTAGCGACCTGTGTCAGGCTTGAGTCAACGGTAAAGACTTTATTTCATAATATAAAATGTAATGTTACTTAATGACATAAAGGGAAAGCGACATATGAGGCAAAATTTTCTAGTAAACAATTCTATCATGTTATTTCTATATTGTACTTTCCAATGAGTCTTAAATATGGCATCTAATGGAAAACTCGATCCTGACAAAATCAATAACGAGTAGACAACTGCCAACTTTTCAGCCAAAAAACCGTATCAGGTACCATATCAAGAAAAAGCAAGCAGCCCTGGTTGTCTGGGATGTTAAAACAATGCGTAATTTAATTAACCACGAGCAATTTTAATTAACTAGTCAATTCCGTCGAGTAATTACCGACATGCATATTTTGAAACCATGCAGTTTTAATATTGTTGCGGAGATCTCAGTTTCAGTAATAAGAATGGATATTTTAATTAATTTAAAGTTTACATATTAATTATACTATAGATTACATTGTAGGGTATTTGAAAGAGGATTTATTCGTGTGCAGTCACATAATGATTCCTCTACTTTCTTAGCTTGCATGCGACCGCTAATATCATCTTAAGGTCTGGGAATATGACGTTAAAATAAACATCTCTTCTCTTCTCCTCTTCGGACATGTCCACTTTGGTGGAGTCTGGCCCCTCGTTTTCAATTTATACGAGCGAATTCTCCCATGCCGTCCCAAGCCCTCAAAATTAGAACACCTCTAATTAGTGTCACAATTGCGGTTTACAAAACGATTCCGTGTCAGTTCAAATGCAACGTGTTAATAAGTGTGTGGCCAGTGTTTGCGAAGGGTTAGCCCTCGACTTGTCGCGGACGCGGTCGTGTTACGTGGCCGGGGCCCTGCGGCCGGCGACCGCGTGACGATCGGCTCCCCGCATAAATCTCCGCGACCGCCAATTAAGGCCCGCCCCGACAGTTTGTCTACGACGCCGCCCTGATTGCTTTCACTGCGACACGGCAACCTCTCCGTATATGTGCGGAACAACTCTTAAATTGACGAATATACGGTGCCAATAAAATTGAAAATGGCTCGAAATTGAAGCAGCAAGGCAATACTCCGATTTAAATAAAACTGTATTTTTTTCAAATAATATTCCGATCATGCTTTGCTATCACGAGAACTGCCAACTTCATTCCATAAGTGTTACGATCACATCACTTCTCTTTACAAAAATAAGCTTAAAAGTTCCCAAGATTATTCAAAGTCACAAAACAATCTTACAGTGAAAAAATTACACACATTTGTTATACTGTCGCAACTCCCTTCTTGCATTCAATTACGAATTTGACTTCTGACATTGAGTGCACCCCTGTTCCCATTAATAACTACCCCGTGCCCTTGTCAGATCGATAACCCTTTATTTGTACACCTAACAATACGTAAACGGTTATTGGTTTTTGTGACGTTTCTTTTCCATGTTTGAGAAAAAGTGGAACGATTTGGTGTACCGATTGAATAATAGGTTAGCGATTTATGACTGGAATGCTATATCCGATGCTGATTTATTTAATTTGTATGTAGATATCTAATTCTGAAAACTGAAAATAAGCTTTTGCTTGTTTATACTTATAGTTGCGGCAAGAATAAAATCATGCACAGCTTTTAAACAAAATTATTGACTTCATCAAAAAGTATTCTTCGCAGAACCGGGGATCAAACCCACGATCACACAAAGCGCTTGAAAGCATTGCTCGTTACCACTGGGCCAATGACATATAATGCGGTAATATGTGTGCGATTTTATTTATAAGCGTGGTGTGAGAGTTGACGCGGGCGTCGTTAGGGGTGTGCTTCTCGTGTGTCATTTTAAGGATGTGCCAAATTGAAGGCTCCAGCGTTATCGCGAGGGGAGTCTGATTTATGCCCCGGGACCGTGGCGCGCCCCCGCGCCTTCGATCAGAGCTTTATTCACTCGGCCGAGGTCAGTTTTCTTATACGAACGACGCCGTAATATGGCCGCATTTATTATGAGGGCTACGAAAATAACGCGTTAATAATCTCGTCGGTGACGTCAAAGCTTTGATGCGTTCCGTGTGCAGTATGATGTAATAACAGGGAGTGCCTCATAATTTGAGATCAAAAGCTCCTAGCTACGTTGAGAGTGTTGAATCGATATAATTATTTAATGTTAATCTAAATGGGTTAATCAAGAAGATGAAGATTTGATGCTTGTATAAAACGAAAAATAAAATTGAGAGACTCGATAAAAATATCGTCTCTGCTTTTGAATTGCGTTTCCCAACGACACACAAGACAGCTCACATGAGTGCAGGTGCCAAATAAATGCCACAGCCAGGTCCACAATAAACGCAGCGTGTCTGTTGCGGCAGTAAACCTGCTTGTCTCAAGTTTGCAGCGGTTTAACGTTCCGCCTCGTTGCGGCTGTTATAGTTTTACGTCCGCGCCACGCAATGCTACGACAACTGTGTTAATTGGACGTGTTCTCTGTAAAATAACTACGTTAAAAAAAACCGACTTCAAAACTAAAAAGTAAAAAATAAAAAGTTTATTAAAATAATAGGTTTGATGTCGGTGCCAAGTTACTACGTAAGTATTATATTGACTTACTTGGCACCGACATCAAACCTATTATTTTAATAAACTTTTTATTTTTTACTTTTTAGTTTTGAAGTCGGTTTTTTTTAACGTAGTTATTTTTATTTTATACTTTTTAGTTTAGTCTTGCGTTTTTATCAGTATGTAAAATTTTACGTGGATGACTTGATAACAGGCCTCACCGGCCTGTTATCAAGTCATCCACGTAAAATTTACAGGTAATTTTTTTAGAAAAATGCTCCTAAAATGAAAACTAACGGGCCCACCTGGATAAAATTTTTATGGGACCAATTCGAAGCTATTCCGTATCAAACAAAAAAAGAATTACGTAAATCGGTTCAGAAACCTCGGAGTAATTGGTGTACATACATAAAAAAAAAAAAAAAATATATATATACCGGCCGAATTGAGAACCTCCTCCTTTTTGTTGAAGTCGGTTAAAAATGCGAGCGGTAGTGTCCGTTTTATAGATTGGTTTTCTTATTTATGTACGAAGATGTAAGATTTGATTTTAGTTTTGACTAGTCCTATGTATGCTGAAGATCTGAATTGAAGCCCGAAAAAGCTTTCTATAGATTTTAGTAATTTATTTTTTTTCACGTATGTTCAAGAATGAATATCTATTTCAGCACCTTACTTTTGCTTATTGATTTTTTTTATCAAACGCTGTCTAAGCACGAATTGAAAAGAGAATTATCCTTTAACCTGACAAATATAAGAAAGAAACACCTCATGAGGTATGTAAGAACTAACACTACGGTAGATATATATTTGGAACGTAATGTATTTTTACTTAATACCTCGGTACAGTATTTCTAAATGCGGTTTATGTTTCAGTCAGTGTTTCGGTCCTGTGACACTAGGCCGTTGTCGCCACGGGTCGTGCGCGCTCAACCGTGCGCCGAATGCGTGATGACGGCTGGCAACCAGCGTTAATTACGCTCCACCGAGCAACGTATGCCGAAAACACTCCCAACTGTCCCTAATAGGTCCTTGTAAACTGATGTCGGAAAACATTTCGTGGTCTCAGGACAGCTTAGCGTTATTTTTCTTTGCCTCAAGTTCTGTAAGGATATTCTTAAAAGGTCGCCTGACAAGTCTTGGTACTTTGCATTTGGTGCAGTCTACCGCAAAAAAAGAATGAGTTCACAATTTCATTTCTCTGATATTTCATGGTAAATTAATTACACATTAAAATGACCACGAGTATCAGTGATAACTTTATATATTGTTTACAGCTGTACATAAATCAAAATAATCCACAATTAAATCGCAAATGAGTGCGATCGGCGTATGTCGTAGAGGCGATTAGTCGCGGCCGTCAGTTTGGCGCCCCGGGCGGTGCACAGTGCTCTTATTAAACTACGCTAGCCAAAATATGATTTAATTCTGAATAATTTTGCAGTTTCAGACGTGCTAAAATTATCTTGTTTTCAGCAATCACAGTGTATATTCAGTGGCGTTCCTTCTGTTGTGCAAGTTTTTTTAGCCTTTACTGTCGTCTTACAGAATCAAATTTCGTCTCCACATTTCTCGATCCTTCGAATGATTCCACCAATATCAGTGTTGATTAGGTACCCAAAGACGTATCTTTTTCAACAATTGTTTGTAGGATTGCAGTAATAAAAATACCTGATGAAATTGTTGGTACTTTTTATTGTCGTCACAATTTGTGATTAAATTAAATAGAAATGTCTATAAGACCTTTTGTCCAGCTAGACTGTATTAATGGGCACACAGTGCGGCGCCACGCTTGACGCCGCCCGCTCATTTGCATCTCTACACAGATGACAACTTGAACACTGATGGTTCCCTCGAAATTGTCACGAACGTAGTGCCAAGCCATTGTCGAATAATTTGAAAATGCAGCGATATAAAGCAATGGTTTCTTAGAAAAATTATGTATAATTTGGACTAAAGATATCAAGTCATAATCAATAAGTTACAGATGTTTGAAATTACATATACATTCACATTGGACACATACACAGTGAAATACTTTTGCAACATTTTATTTTGGGAAGATTTTCAGACATTGAACTTTCCGATCCCTGTAAGTAATTTGCGAAATATAGTCTAGTTTTTCCGAACTATAAGTTTATTTATAGTCACATATTATATATATTTAGGACTTTCACTTCCTTATTTCCGTATTAGTTACATAAATAGCACTATTAGATAAATTACAACATCATTCCTAATATTAAACCCTTAACTGCCCACGCGGCATCCCAACTTAAAGTTGCCTTATATAACATGACGTGTCAGAGGCACGAATCTCGTAACTCAGTTAAAACTCAATTAAAGCCAACATTCACACCTCTATGATGTTAATTCCAGCTCTAGGAATACATGTTCTATTTCAACTGATTACTCATATTTTCATATTGATGTGTCATACAAGCGAGGTAATGAAGCCTGCGTTGTTCGTTATGCCGATTGTATGACGAATGTGGTGTGCAAAGTAATTTTACGCGACTGTTTTAGATGCTATGCTCCACTAACACTAACCTAATTGTTAAATATACGATCGTCAAATAGATTTCAAGTTCTCCCTTCAAATGTAGTATGGTAAGGTTAATAAATACCTCTTAATCTGAAAATACCTTTATAGAAAACGTTGCACATAATTTACCAATCCTTCTCAAAGGACTAATGTTGTAAAGGCTATTTACTCGTATGTACTTCATTTAATAAAAGGGTTTTATCCGAAATAACATATATGTTTGTGATAAATAGTTTAACATCACAATTACATTACGTAAGTTAATCGGCGGCCGTCCTAATGAAGTTAACTGTATCCGAGGACAGATCACCGCGATGCCTCAATTAAAATCTCATTACGGTTAATACGCAATGGAGTTTACTATTAGTGGGATGCGACACAGTTGTTAAGTGAAATGACTGGGGCTCATGAAAATTAATGCATTTTCTGACAAATTGTTTTTGTCATCAGATAAATTAAATAATTCAGAACTCCATCCTAAATTAAATATCAATAATAATTAAACACCAACATCTGTGGCACGTCTTCGCACAAAGCTTGATTTTCTTTCTCTATGTTCTTCGAATAACATATTTGAAATAGTCCACACTCCGACTAGTAACATGCATTTTAACAAGAACGTTTTATTTTTATCAAGTGCGGTGGCAGTCTGGGGGTCTACTCCGAACGTGTTAACGACGAACTATCGGCCGAATGTTCGCATGTTTCTTACTACGAAGTCATTTTCCATATCGTTTAGTCGGTTCGGTTGCGTCTCGTTCCGAACGAACATAATTTTGTCAGTCGTTATATCGTAAACCTTAATTAATCTGAGAGCCTAACCGAACTATTTTCGTAGTAGAACAACAATGCAAAGTTCGGTCGTATGTCGGTCGGTCCCGAACAATCGGTAGTGTCATTTCAGAGTAGACACCCTGTCTCGCTTCATTTGTATATCATTAGCATCGCGGTACATGTCTCGGGGTAGCGCCCTGACGTCGCTGACATGTCATTTTCATAATCGCCGCCATCGATGGACGACTAAACAATGGGGGACAAATACCAAGTGAATTGTCTGTTCACGGAAATTATTATATTTGTTAGACTGTAGTTGATCTAAGATTGCTTTGTGTTATTATTTCGGAATAAAACGTAACAATAAAATGAGTTAGTGGAATCAAGGAGACACGTTTCGAGCCCTCGCTAGACCAAAGTCTGCGGTCATAACCCCTAAATATATCATCAATTAAATATACCAACAAAACATCAATATGAAACATGGCAATATATCCTTGGCTTGGTAAAATATGGTCGCGGTAAGGATGATCGGTCAAGTGGTGTTTGAACTAAGGCGCGGCTAGACGCTCCTATGTTTGTCGCCAGTGTTTGACCGCCTTCTTTATGATCGTCCATCGCGTTGCTGCGATACTAAGTCCGGTGTATTTCAAAACTGGAACAACACACCTTTTTGTGCAGCTTTTTCGTGAATTATGGTGTAAATAGCGAGGGTGGACGCTCCTGCTTTAGCTAAATATTGCAGCTGGCAAAGAAACAGTGTGTCTGATAAAGAAGTACTATTTGAATTATTATTTGTGACAAATCTTGTTTCATCATCCTCCAATTTTATTTGGGGTAGGTGGAGCATGTTTTCTTCTTAAATACTCTTCTCTCTGGTATCATATCACAAGTAACATTCTTTCTAGCTATAAAGACTTTCACACAATCCACGCATTGTGTGATAGATCTGTTTGCAAGACTTAAAAATATTTTGTGAGGCCCAAATGCCTTGAATGTTTAGATACAGGTGAAATAAAATTTAGTCGGCTTAGTAACTATTTTTGTACCTAAATAAACAGTCCTACAATCAAATCTCATGAACGAAAAGTATTATTATTTTCGAAATTCCACTTTGGGTTAAATGTTCCCTCTGAAGCATTTCAATAGAATTGTGTCTATTTTGGCAGAATAATACGTCTGTGAAAATATTCCACTTTCTTACATGTTTTTATATGTTAATCTTTTACACGTGCGAATCATTACGAACACAAAACATATTGTATTTTGCAAGATAACAAAAGTTAACAACCATTATAATAAAAACCTATTTTGTTAACATTCGTTGAATCTAAACGTTTTCGCAAATATGTTGATGAATGTAATGAAAAATATATTTTTCCTTTTTATTTATGATCAGTATTCGTATTTTTTAGATTGTATTAATATAGATGTGACGCTCTTCAGTTTATCGCCATGAGATACAAATATTATTTATTTTTAGTTTTATTGGATAAAAAACTGATGATTACGGGAAGAAGAAATAGTGGAACGAAAATCCCCAGCAAGTAGTCACTAGGATGACACCTTCAAAAGGATGGCAAGTTTATACGCCCCGAGCATTGTCAATTTTTATTCTGGGCTGGACTAACATAACGAAAATAATTATTACCAATATTATGAGTATTGAAACTAAACAATAACAATTTATTGTGTTAATACTTTTTGCGACTACATCGACGTAGTTTGGCGGCGTCAAACACGAACAGCTTCGATATCACAGGTCTGCATGTAAAAAACTGCATAGGGTTTTTATATATTTTCTTATAGATTTTCACGTGGCAAAACTGAAAAAAATACAAATAAAAATCCATCACGTCATAATTTTTTTTTTTGCTATACTTAAGTTTTTGTTCATGGTTAGCGTTACTAATACGAAAGGCTAAATACATTTATTACTGGTAAGGTTGAGCATGATGTTTTGACTTGTTATCTAGAGTACTAAGAATAAATATACTCGTAAACAACTTGCTTTTGAATTAGAACATGTTTCAACAAGCTTCATTCAGTACCTCGCTCTAAGTTGATTTAATACTATCAGTACACATTAAGCATTCGAACGTTACTGGCTATCTTATTATGTATATTGTATTTTTCTGTCATTATTTCTGGGACATGGCTCACAGAAGTTGTATTATTTCTCTTATTATTATTATTATATTATTGTACTAGCTTCTGCCAGCGACTTCGTTCGCGGATCATGTCGCTTATACCAGCGACGGCGGGTCGTCATAATCAAAGATCTTTTCCCTCACTGCTCTGCTCCCATTGATTGTAGCGTGATGAAAAGTATACTATAACCTGCTCAGGAGTATGAATAATAATTGTACCAAGTTTGGTTAAAATCCGTCAAGTAGTTTTTGTTTCTATAACGGTTATACAGATAGACAGACAGACAGACAGACAGATAGTCAAACAGACAGACAGACAGACGGACAGACACAGACAAAATTTCTACTGATTGCATTTTTGGCATCAGTGTCGATCCCTAATCACCCCCTGATAGTTATTTTGG
>NWSH02000210.1:8058242-8092554 GCA_002382865.2 Heliothis virescens
ATTCGTCGCGAAGTTCCAGTAGCAGACACCGAGGGTATACCTTCAGGTCACTCCACGTTAGCACTTTAGCAGTCACCAAAGTACTAAACGTTCTTTTTTAGTGAAATATGTACAATATTGCATAATATATATTTTCAACAGAGGTGTAATAATAAAAATCAATAATCTTAGCTTGGAAGGATCAAATTTGGTTAGTCGAATAATTTGTATTTGTACAGCGATCTTTTTCAACACGAGCAGCTGGAAACGAGCGATACGGTGTCCTCTCACGACGGCGGCCGAGCGCAGACTGAGGCAGACTGAGGCTTTCGCACAATCGTGGGTCGGAAGGAATACAAATAAAATAGCCCCTATTACAAGCGATTAAGACTCATCGGTAGTAACAAAATATGTGAAATAAATTGGTTTTGTTTTTATTTTTTCTAAGCTTATTCATAGCACAATACTGTATTTTTTTTCCTTACATTTAATCTTGACTATGTTTGCCTATTTACAAAAAATAAATCAATATTAAATTACTTTAATCTTAGTAGAAAATTGTACCTAAACTTGACCCGGTATCGTGAATTTTGTAGAAAGGGGTTACGAAATAACTTTTTTGTGATATCAAAAATTTATTTTTTCAAAAAAAACCTTCGTTGCGTTTATAGTTGAAGACCTAAGCTATAAGAAGGAGTTATTTTTCATATTTGATTTGGCGTGGTTTAGTCGCAAAATGTACCGAAAAACAGCTTAATTTTGCTCANAAAACAGCTTAATTTTGCTTAAGCTGCAAACGCGTCCTTAAATGACACGTTATTTGCCGGGTTGGAGCGGTGCCGGTACAATGTGCCATGACCCTTAAACTGCCTATGTAGGTAGAGGACTATCGGCTGAGATTCCAGATTAAGCTGAGTTTAGGTTGTATGTAAAGTTTTTGCGGACAAGCGAAACTTTTAGAGAATATCTATACGAACAAATATGCTGGGAGTTAAATGGCTAACTTTAGAATTGCTAAGTTATTTGGGTGCTTATCTTCGTATTAAATACTATCCTACTATAATATTATAAAAGCGAAAGTTTATGAGGATGGATGTATGTGTATGTGCATGTTTGTTACCCTTTCACGCAAAAACTACTGGACGGATTTTGATGAAACTTGGCAGTAATATAGCTTATGTTCAGAATAACATATAGGCTACTTTTTATCCGAGTACGGGAAGTAGTTCCCTCGGGAAGCGGGTAAAACCGCTGGCGGAGGCTAGTATTATACAGGGTGGGCCATGAATTTGTTTACATTTGAATTTGACTTCGCGCGCAAACAGCAGAGGGGCGTGGCGCGGGGAGAGGTCTAACAGCTAGCTCAGTTCTTGGAAATTTAGTTGACATGGATCGCTTCACGGGACCGCAGCGTGCCTTTTGCGTAAAGCAATTTTACTTAAACAATAGTTCGCTCATCACTGCGGCGTCTATTTCGCGTGGAATTCCATTTACACGACCTAAATGAGTGCCCAAGCTCAGTTTTAATAAAGAAATGGGTAAACAAATTTGAAGAGACCGGATTGACGCTAAATGTGAAGCAAACCGGCGGCCCACGAACTTCACGGAGTGATGAGAACGTGCAGAGAGTTTCAGCTTCAGTTCGGCGCGATCCAAATTCGAAAATTTTCGTGCTCGTTTAGAGGAATGCCAACGCCGTGATGGTGGCAATTCAAATGATATTATTTTTACAAAGTAATTTCCCTTTTATAAGCTATCTCTTACATAAATAATTTTTGATGTAAATCAAATAGTTTTTTTTTAATGATTTTTTAAAATGTTAACAAATTCCTGGCCCACCCTGTATATGTGAACAATTTGCTTAACTGTTGAAGTGTCACTTACGACTGTATTCTAGCGTGAACACGCGACATTCCTCGCCTGTTAAGTGTATAAATATCATCATAGCCTATTAAGTTAATTACTGCGATGTTACCAGACACTGCAACTAGAAATTCCATGCTGTATGCTACAATATATATGCGTAATTAATTGCTGTTTATGTTACTGTTCTAGCACTATATGATACTGTGTACTTTTTCACACTATTAAATTCATATTTATGAAAAAACATACATCTTGCTTAATTCACAGTAACTTGCTGTAAATGTTTTAAAATGAGCTCAAATAAAGCTAAAACATCAATCTGCCTAGCCTTTTCAATAAAATAAACAGTGCATTTCAGGTAGTTAAAACCTGACACCGTGAGGCATAATTTGACCCTCGTTATTAATAAATATGGCGCCCTTTTTCCTATTGAAATTATTGGATAGTTGGTATTGTCAGTAGTCATAGTCGCGATCGCAGTCGTCGCGCGGAATGTCAGCGGAATTTCATTTCGTTAGTGGCGCACCCTGCCGGGGTTGCGGATTCCTGCGGTCAACCCGCGACCCTGCGCCGCCACTCTTAGGCATTGTCCTAATAGAACGCGATTGCGCGAGTAAGCGAAGCGATTATTGGGTGTACGCGCGATGGCAAAAACTGGGTGTCTTGGTGATCATTGCGATTGATTACATGACCAAGCGATCGTGGAGTATGCTGACGAGATTTGCGCGAATTTCAGTTACTTAAGATCTAAGCCAATTCAATATGTTTGATCGCGCGTTCGTACGACTAAAATTGCCTGCGACGATAGCGCATTTGTCTTCTATTAGGACAATGCCTTATACATTTGTTTACTCCCTCCATATAAACCAAATTTTCAACATCATCTATCTTTTTCACTTCATTTTCAACTACAAACGCTTACTCTAATCACATTTTACATTGTGAGCGTTAAAACGTTATTATCATAACATACAAGCAGTACATAGATCTAAGATTGAGATAAGGCAATTTACGTTAAAAGGAACAGTGTAACCTTATTGGGAGCATCCTTTCATATTTTTCAAAGAGCCATTAGAAGTTGAGCTTCAGTGATGAAATATTCAAAAAACAGCATAATTTTTACACAAGTAATTTTGTATACTTGCCTTGTTCTGCGGCGGTGTTGTCTGTTCTAGATTATTATAATATCATTCTTTGCTCTCATATAGTTCACATATTTAATGCGTGTAACCACATCGATTGCGTTGAAGTTCGCAGAGTCAAATTTCCTTTTAGTATAAATAGCGTAGTGTATCATTCTTAGGATTAATTTATTTGGCGTAGTCCTATTGATGCGGCAACCAAAATTAACGTAAGATTATTAATCGGATCCCAAAGATTCCTGATCTGATAAATAATATTCAAAGCATTTCCCGATGCTCGCCAAGTATTGTAAAGAGAGCGTCGCGCCGGCTGCCGCTCTCCATAATATTGTGTTATACCTTATCGAATTTGCATGTTTTTACTGAATAACATTCCTTTGGCGCAGTCGAGATCAAAGGCCGAGGCGAAAGTGATTTCGCACTGAGTTAGTTCAACAAGATTCAGTTTCGCCCCTGCTCATATCGGGCTTCTGAATAATTTTCGTGTAATAAGGAAAATTGTAAATGGGCATTCGACTCGCGATATTTTATACGAGCTATCAGCGACACCGAGATGACTCGCTGTACTGTGGGACAAGTGTGGGACACCATACGGCTGTTGTAGGCGTAGGCTCACTACAAAGTTCTTTACACAAAATCAATGTGGCAGAAATCATCAGTTGCAAACTGAACAAAAAAGTCACACGTACCACAGTCAGGACGTCATTTACATTTTCCGTTACAGAGGCGATAAAATATTTATGGACGAAATAACATTAAGAAAACGCCGCTTGTTTCTTCTAACATGTATGTTTAATGCGTTGGTAATCTCGCGTCGTTTGATGTCGCTCAAAGAGCCGACGCCTACAGAGCTTAGCTGGACGCTCCCGAAGACCAGTCCGAGCCCCTCTTTAAATTATTCCGGGAACGATCTGTCTCTGAAATTGTTACTTAAGAACTTAATCGACGCCTTGCTCTTTGTCTGCGAAACAGATGTTTTTTCAAACAACATTTTATTGAATTCCAATTTTATTGTCTCCTCTTTTTGTGTGTTTTTTACCTCTGATTTTAAATTGGTTTCAATTTATGTTTCGCTTTCTTTTAGGTGTTATAATTTTATTGTTCGACGTTATGTTATTGGTGTTATTTATATAAAGGAGAAGTGAATACGTTAAATGATTTTAATAAACTAAAGTAGTCTAATACTAATAACAATTGAAGTAGAATATTTAAAGAAAGTCTAAATTTAGATTACAATATCGATTACCTATGATCAGATTATAATCAACCGATCAAAACATTCTATATAACGAATATGAAGTCGTTCAAATCCACAATAAAATCCAAAAATACTGTTTAGATTTTAGCGAAACTTTAGTAATCAGTGTGTACTTACTCTGATGAGATGATAGAATCAAGGTTTCACGGCTCTTTGGTCGCGCTTCGATTTACCCACAAGCTACTAATTAGTAGCTCACGCTCATATTACCATATTAGCCTTATCCTCACCCTCTATCTAACTTTACTGTATTGATCAGTCAAAAGCATAAGCGTATCTTATGTATCAAAAATATATTTTCAATTTGTTAAAATTGTATATCTATTAACGGTATCTAACGGTCATTTCCAATAATCAGTCCATATGTATGAGGCTAATGTCATAATTCTGTCTCTAGTAAGAAAATCAACAGATAGATAAAATATTGGGATCGGCTTTAAGTAGATATAGTTGGAAAAACGTGGGGTGTATGTGTGAAATGTCGATAGGTAATATTTCAAACTATTAATACATTCAAATGTGTACTATTTATCAAGCAGCACCATAATGTTAAAATCATCAACTACCAAAGAGCATCGTGCACGTAACCATTTCTTCACACTCGAACACAACAGCACAAGAAAAATGTACTTATATCTCAGTGAATATCGATTTCAAATAAAATTGCAACCTTTTCAGATAACGAGGTGACATTTCCCCTTTTCCGGGCCCGTTTGTCGCCCTTGTCGCACATTGGGAATTTATCCACCGAAATAAGCAGATAACGAATCTAATGGTGTCTGTACATGGGAAATATACGATTGGCTCGTCGCTTCTGTGTAATATCGGCGACGGGTTCAGTTGCATTGTTCTAGTAGACTAGTAGACCGTTTTACACGAATGTCTAAAAGTCAGTGTCTTATGAGATTTCTTAAAATATTTTTATCGGATAGTACCTACCCATAGCTACATATCTCCTAAGCCATTTGCTTTCTTAGATCTAACTATATTTTTTTTGCATTTCAAACCAGATAATGTAAGTAAGTAAATTAAACCATAAAAGAAGTGATTACAATATTAACTTAACATAGACTTCAATTATTTTCACTGACCATGTAAAACCAATTCAAATAAATTTTTATTACTGTCTCTAAACTGAGAAATTATGCGGAAACGGGCTGGCATGGTATGGGCATGTGATGCGGAGAAGTGAGGATCATGTTGTGAGGAAGGTTTTGAGCATGAATGTAGATGCATATTGCGGAAGGGGACGACCAAAGAAACGATGACTGGATTGCGTGAAAGTCGATATGGCTAGGAAGAATGTTACTTGTGAGATGACGGCAAATAGAGAAAATGGAGGAAGAACACATGCTGCGCCGACCCCAAATAAATTGGGATAAGGGCAGGAAGATGATGAAGTTGATATCCCTAAACTAAAAGACAAGTTTTTCATTGACTCCAAAAAATCCTTAGCAAAAAATCGTTGTGTTCATGGGTACTTATAATTAATCAAACATGGCGTCTTGTGTTTCAATAAGCTACTAATGATGTCCGCCCACTGCGACGTCGTTGCTTCACGTATACTTGTTGCTTGACTCGACGGTAATACAGGCTAGACAGAAGGTTTACTTTAAGCAAATACTATATTCCTCTGAACGACCGAAGGAAATTGTAATATGTTACTTAATTTACGAGTAAAGCAGCGTTGTGGATATTGAATCATTATTTTCGTTTTCATTTTCTACTTGCTCTCACCTCTTCTGTGTACCTACTTAAATTAAAAACATGGCCTCATCATGGTATCATATTTCATTACTCAGAATGTTCTAAAAACATTTCGTCTTCGTTGAATTCCAGCTTAAAAATCATCCTTTCTATTTTATTTTTTCAATATTTCTTGGTCTCGGTGAACCTTCTGACTTTTGCAATTCTTTCACAAGACATTGTCCATAACGAGATAGCACTAGAATACAGTTTATGTGATGGTTGCTGTACGCTGGCCATCGTCTTCTAGTACTCCGGTAATGGATATTCAATTCAATGTCTTTTATGTTCTTAGTACATATGTACGAATATGTAAAAAATGTAGCATAATATGTTGGAGAAGTTTTTAGAACATCTTAGAGAGATGGATGTTATCAAGATAATAGATTGGGAACTTAACACATCAAGCGTAAAACTGTGTTAAATAATTGGTAATTCCTAACAAAAAATAAGATTGATTGTATTATAAATAAGACATTCTGCAATCGTGATACTTAATCTGCGTGTTCTCATTGCATGTAATCACAAATAGAATGTAAACGTTTCAAAAGAATAGATATCTTATTTTAAAATCCTCCTAACTTTGATAAAATTCGAAACATGTTTAAATATACAAAATTTCTAAAAAATAGATGATTTACAATATTAGTTGTTTGTCCACAGATTCTTCTACCTGTACCACTTCTCGTTCTACGCGTACCACTACCGGTTCAACGGACAGTACAGCAGCCTCGCGCTCGTCACCTCGTGGCTCTTCATACAGGCGAGTATCATAAATACTAGTGTACATACCCAAGGAGGCTTCATTGCTTTCAAACCTCTTTCAGCTGAAGATACAATTACCTTTGGTCCATGATGACAAAAGTTGCGTTAGATCTGAGTTATTTATTCTAGCGATAGACAATACATTATCTTATGGCAGGAGGTTATTTTCACAGATTTTCATCCACACTAAAGAATTGTCACCGCATTGTGTTAATTGTGACAAATATGAGTACGTAACTATAAGCAGCAGTAAAAAAATACACTAGTCGTATACTAAAATGTTTAAGTAATATTATTATACCTCTGGCACTTCAAAACAGCAACGAATCACCCCCAAAAACAAATGAAATCTTTCCTCCGAACCGCAGTACTTGCAGTATGCCGCTGTCCTTATTCTAATATGACATGATAATTTGCAACTAGCCTATTTACCAAGTGCAGTGATGTTTGTGGAGAGCACTTTGATGTCGGTCAGGGCCCGCGGGCGCCACGCACTCGCCACGCAGAGCGCATGACGTCCTATAGATCAACTGTTTGTCTAAAGCGATATTAGCTTTGCTCCCCACTGTTATTGCTATACTTCCAAGTGATACTTCCCTCGTGTTAACCGCAACGTAATTTGTTCCACAAACCTTATGGACAATATGAAAGTTTAGCGCCGAAATTTCGTGCACTTATGATCTTTATTTTTCAGTAAGTGTAGTCCACTATAGAGTGTATTTGTCACGTTAAGAAATTGAAAAGAATCCATAGTCATATCAAAGAAATTCATAAAAGAGCCATTCAATCTGCACATTACGAAGAATAAATTATAATCATTACTGCCTATCTAGACTGCCAAAACTTACTAATGCAAATGTTGTAGACATAATTGCTGCATTTCTAAAATACTAAGACTTAAACACAAAAAGACGCACTAATGGATATTTAAGTCCCAGTTGAATAGCAGAAAAATAACATATTATTATTAAAATAAGTATGTATGTCATGACAACGTTACAATAGCAGACGGGTCACGGGGCCTCGGAGCCGCCTCAGGGACTCACATACATTCACATTTCACCCACACGCACACCCTGCCATAGGTGCACACAAACTTGGGAATTATTATTATTTTTAAAACTAAAAGAGAAAGCTTCTTTACAGGGGTCGGGTCGCGAGCATTTGTCAACAAATCACGTCCCCATACGTTTTTGTGATTNCATATTGCGGAAGGGGACGACCAAAGAAACGATGACTGGATTGCGTGAAAGTCGATATGGCTAGGAAGAATGTTACTTGTGAGATGACGGCAAATAGAGAAAATGGAGGAAGAACACATGCTGCGCCGACCCCAAATAAATTGGGATAAGGGCAGGAAGATGATGAAGTTGATATCCCTAAACTAAAAGACAAGTTTTTCATTGACTCCAAAAAATCCTTAGCAAAAAATCGTTGTGTTCATGGGTACTTATAATTAATCAAACATGGCGTCTTGTGTTTCAATAAGCTACTAATGATGTCCGCCCACTGCGACGTCGTTGCTTCACGTATACTTGTTGCTTGACTCGACGGTAATACAGGCTAGACAGAAGGTTTACTTTAAGCAAATACTATATTCCTCTGAACGACCGAAGGAAATTGTAATATGTTACTTAATTTACGAGTAAAGCAGCGTTGTGGATATTGAATCATTATTTTCGTTTTCATTTTCTACTTGCTCTCACCTCTTCTGTGTACCTACTTAAATTAAAAACATGGCCTCATCATGGTATCATATTTCATTACTCAGAATGTTCTAAAAACATTTCGTCTTCGTTGAATTCCAGCTTAAAAATCATCCTTTCTATTTTATTTTTTCAATATTTCTTGGTCTCGGTGAACCTTCTGACTTTTGCAATTCTTTCACAAGACATTGTCCATAACGAGATAGCACTAGAATACAGTTTATGTGATGGTTGCTGTACGCTGGCCATCGTCTTCTAGTACTCCGGTAATGGATATTCAATTCAATGTCTTTTATGTTCTTAGTACATATGTACGAATATGTAAAAAATGTAGCATAATATGTTGGAGAAGTTTTTAGAACATCTTAGAGAGATGGATGTTATCAAGATAATAGATTGGGAACTTAACACATCAAGCGTAAAACTGTGTTAAATAATTGGTAATTCCTAACAAAAAATAAGATTGATTGTATTATAAATAAGACATTCTGCAATCGTGATACTTAATCTGCGTGTTCTCATTGCATGTAATCACAAATAGAATGTAAACGTTTCAAAAGAATAGATATCTTATTTTAAAATCCTCCTAACTTTGATAAAATTCGAAACATGTTTAAATATACAAAATTTCTAAAAAATAGATGATTTACAATATTAGTTGTTTGTCCACAGATTCTTCTACCTGTACCACTTCTCGTTCTACGCGTACCACTACCGGTTCAACGGACAGTACAGCAGCCTCGCGCTCGTCACCTCGTGGCTCTTCATACAGGCGAGTATCATAAATACTAGTGTACATACCCAAGGAGGCTTCATTGCTTTCAAACCTCTTTCAGCTGAAGATACAATTACCTTTGGTCCATGATGACAAAAGTTGCGTTAGATCTGAGTTATTTATTCTAGCGATAGACAATACATTATCTTATGGCAGGAGGTTATTTTCACAGATTTTCATCCACACTAAAGAATTGTCACCGCATTGTGTTAATTGTGACAAATATGAGTACGTAACTATAAGCAGCAGTAAAAAAATACACTAGTCGTATACTAAAATGTTTAAGTAATATTATTATACCTCTGGCACTTCAAAACAGCAACGAATCACCCCCAAAAACAAATGAAATCTTTCCTCCGAACCGCAGTACTTGCAGTATGCCGCTGTCCTTATTCTAATATGACATGATAATTTGCAACTAGCCTATTTACCAAGTGCAGTGATGTTTGTGGAGAGCACTTTGATGTCGGTCAGGGCCCGCGGGCGCCACGCACTCGCCACGCAGAGCGCATGACGTCCTATAGATCAACTGTTTGTCTAAAGCGATATTAGCTTTGCTCCCCACTGTTATTGCTATACTTCCAAGTGATACTTCCCTCGTGTTAACCGCAACGTAATTTGTTCCACAAACCTTATGGACAATATGAAAGTTTAGCGCCGAAATTTCGTGCACTTATGATCTTTATTTTTCAGTAAGTGTAGTCCACTATAGAGTGTATTTGTCACGTTAAGAAATTGAAAAGAATCCATAGTCATATCAAAGAAATTCATAAAAGAGCCATTCAATCTGCACATTACGAAGAATAAATTATAATCATTACTGCCTATCTAGACTGCCAAAACTTACTAATGCAAATGTTGTAGACATAATTGCTGCATTTCTAAAATACTAAGACTTAAACACAAAAAGACGCACTAATGGATATTTAAGTCCCAGTTGAATAGCAGAAAAATAACATATTATTATTAAAATAAGTATGTATGTCATGACAACGTTACAATAGCAGACGGGTCACGGGGCCTCGGAGCCGCCTCAGGGACTCACATACATTCACATTTCACCCACACGCACACCCTGCCATAGGTGCACACAAACTTGGGAATTATTATTATTTTTAAAACTAAAAGAGAAAGCTTCTTTACAGGGGTCGGGTCGCGAGCATTTGTCAACAAATCACGTCCCCATACGTTTTTGTGATTGTGCCATATCCCCCAGATATCACGGGAAATTCGCCTATATTTTCCGACATATAAAATTCAGTTTTCTTATGATAGTTATCAATTTGCTGCATCATATTTTGGGTTTATAATCGTAGAATTGTTTCAATGGTTTCAGGATTATATAAACCGTATGTAGCTTTGTATAATGTATTTAGTTTCAGTCAAAAATTGCCATACGAATTTAATTAAATTTTCCTGGAATACTATAACGCTCTGAAATTGCAATGAAAGTAAAAATCATTAAGTTCCTGACCTATTTACCATGTCATCATACAAATGGACACATCTTCTTTAAAAGAAACGTTCCGAACTGCGGACCGTCAAAGTTTTGTCAAATGTTTCCCGCGACGATTCAAATGACGGCAGTGCGTGTAATATTTTTTTCGGCCCGGGGGACGCGCCGGTGACACATTACGTACAAGTGAGTTGTGGACACCAACACTAACTTGTGATTGACCGACAGACGTTTAAATGTTTCAAAACTAGATTTACGAAACTTTTAAATAAAAAATAACAACTGCAAACAAGTTTAGCAGTCCAATAGATACGACAAATATTAACATACGTGGTAATTGATTCGCCTGAACGCACGTTAATGTCAGAATAATTTATAAATTTTATACAAAAACGGCCATTTATATTAATATCCGCGAGCTAAAACAAATTTTATCGATAACCAGAAAACCAAACATTTACTTTTCCCCAAATTCAAATAAGCGGAACATTTAATTCGATTCCTGCCTTATATTTATATTTCGACGCTGTCCATGATAACATTGAAGTGTTCATGTTAATTACTCGTCGAACATGCTTGGCTCTTAAGATTAGGACTCACTAGCTCGACAATAGCGTAATATAGTTGATCCGTGTATGTTAGGGGTGGTATAGACTGTGTGTCTTGAGCGGATCTACTCCGGCGTCGATTTCCGGTCGCTATGCTGCACGGAAGTTAATAACACGCCGAACGGACTTCGGCCTCCCGCCGGTACTACACAACACACAGGTACACACAGTGTACCGGTGATCTATGTACACATGTGTGTGTACTGTGTTAATAGTGACCAAGCTATCTAAATTGTGGTCTTTGACGGTGATAGTGCGTACCGTCTTAGATTGGACTGCCGCATATTACGACCCACTAATCAATAGTGTATATGTATGTATGTATAATTACACTGCACAACAGCATTTCTGATGATTGGGTTGTGATACATGATATAAGGCCAACTTTTAAAGACGATTTTAAATCTGTGACTAAAATTTCTGTATCAGCTCTAGTTTAAAAGATATGACACATGGACATTTTATAATAAAACTACACAATATTTTAATGGTCATCTCATTTTATATAGCTTTTATTTGTTAAATACTTTCTTTTATTGGACTTCCTAGCTGAAGTTGAAGGCAGAGAGGTGTTCTGAATGCTCCAACAATAGTCAGCTATCATGTGTGCAGTCCAGTAGCCTTGTAAGCGTTCCTCCATCGTACGGTGGCCCTGGTGGAATCGCTCGCCCTGTTCTTCACTTAGACCCCCAAGATTGGCGGGAAAATAGTTCAGGTGGTTATGAAGAAAGTGTAACTTGATGTTCATGTTACATTCGAACCTTTGAAAGTCAGTCATTAGTTGTTCTATGTGATGTGAGCAGTCCGAACTTTTCTTGTTTTCTAAAAAAATTTTCACAAGCCAAACAAGAAGCCAAAATTGCTGAAGCAGTCTCTGACAATCCCAGATCTCTTATAAGATCGCTTAAATCATCCTGGTGGAATGGTTTTGGCGTTTCCAGGTCACATTCAAAGTCACTATCACTATACTGACCGTTGTCACCTCAAAATGCATAAACTCCTCCTCTGAAGCTTCAGCTTCAGGTTCAGGTGACGTCTTAGGGCTCAGGACATGTCTATATGCCATCCGTATTCAAAGATATTTCCATTTCTTGATATTCTCCGTTAATGCCAGCTATGTTCACCAAAAAAAAAAATAGCGGTCGTCGTAGTGGTTTGCGGGTTTATCCCAGATCACTGCACTTTCGTACCTATATCTGTTTCTTTTCTGATTTGTCCATAAACGTATAAACTCAAAGCATGTTTTAAACACCGTTTGCGGAACCCAAGGCTTATTTTTCATATCTAGGGAGTGACCAAAGTAATTTTTGTAAGCCTCAATTACGAACGCTGTCACATTTAAACGGTATTCCTTAAACATATACTCTCCGCACATGAAGCAAAATTGTTTGGGATCATTCACAAAAACTCGGCTTGACGATGCCATTTCAAATTATATTAAAAAACTTAATACTTTCAAATTATGAGCAGCTTAACACAGTAACGCAGCTAATTTTAAGTGAAAGCTATAACTCGTAAACTAGAGCTGTTACAAAAAAAATTAGGGTATATTCATATTCAGCGACATGAAATTAGTAAACATCACCCTTCAAAAGTCATTCATCAGACAAAAGTTGCAATTTTGTTGTGCAGTGTNTCAAATTATGAGCAGCTTAACACAGTAACGCAGCTAATTTTAAGTGAAAGCTATAACTCGTAAACTAGAGCTGTTACAAAAAAAATTAGGGTATATTCATATTCAGCGACATGAAATTAGTAAACATCACCCTTCAAAAGTCATTCATCAGACAAAAGTTGCAATTTTGTTGTCCAGTGTTATGTTAAAGAACATACATAAATAAAACTACGCTATATTAGCAATGGAACTGAATTTTCACAATTCGAAATTATGAAAATAAATGCCACCAAACAGTCAACGCATGCGTTAAACCTTTAATAAGTTATATTTTCCGATAATATATTTGGTAGTATGTTAGTTCTCGTTATATTTGGTTTGATCCTATTCAAATCTATAAATACTTTGTTTTATATTTGATTTAACTGACCCGCAATTCGCTTTATTTTACTAAACACAAAGAGCGTTTAATTAAAGGATTAATTTCTGTTTTTTATTTCGTAATGATCCCATAATCTCGGATGTTGTGAACATGCTAGGTGACAACAAAAGCGCAGTTATAATTGAGTATGGAGATAATATTAGTCGCGCCTCGAGCCAGCTCAAGCGTCTCAGGGCGCGGGGCGTAGGCTCTGCCGGATTACAGCGCGAGGGCGCCGACGAAAAACAAGAAGCCCCTTCGGAATGCAAAGTGGGGTCTTATCTTATAATCATCGAGCGTGTCAACTTATTATTAAAAATCATATTTCATGAGGTCGGGCCAGCGCGACGCGCCGCGCATAATATTGTTACCGACGTGCGATCCTTCTTACATTAATTTTAACAGTCGAAACAGCTTGTTGACAACAGGCTCAAATAGGATTTATCATTCAATTAATAATTACCTAACTTTCTATTAGCTGTGAATTTTTCGACGTTACTCAATATTGTCCGACTGAGCGGTCGCTGAAGACTAACTCGCGACCCCTATTATTGTGGGGGTTTAATAGGCGTGCTTCAGTTAATTTCTGTCAAGTCCTAAATCAACAGAAAAGGCCCGCCATCATGGAACAATGTAAAGTGTTGTAATCTTGCAGATCTCTTGCAAATTGTAGTTAAACTTAAGTCAAACACTCTCAGTGGCTTACTTTGTGGTGTACATAATTACATTATGCATACCTTTAGGGCGCAAGCCGACAGGGCCTTTATGCATCTCCTGTTTATCAATAAAAGGTTAAAATAGAAGTGTTGTTTCAGAATGTCTACTCTTTAACGTAGTCATTCTATGCTCGTCCAAGGATTTGTAAAATGAAAAGGGATTTATAAAAAATGTCTCGTCCGGCGAGGGCGGCGCTCCTATCGCTCCTGTTTTTTCTTTGCATTTTAAATCAAAATAACTTTATTTTTGTCAGAGATTTCTACCGTCTTGGCATAATCAACGCGATGCCAGTAAAGTGTTTAAGACAATTTTGCGGCTAAAAAATTATCATCGCAAAGGATTCGCGCTCTCCTTTGTAGTGTCAGAAAGCTAACTGTAACTTATGTATACCCTGTTCGCGATAGGAATAGAAAGAAGTTAAATAAGGTTCTTTAAGGCGTCCACTTTAAAATAAAACTACAACAAAAATGATTACAGTCAAGATTGATGTGGAATAAATATGATTAATTTAAATAACAGCTGTCACACTTAATTGTACATATTTAGCCTACCTACTTTCTAAAATTACAAGATTTTCATTTAATATCGTTTATTTTTACATTCTGTTGTGATGTCGACGTTAAAAAAATCTAAAAGAAGCAGGGGTAAACAGTACCGGAATGTTTTCACGTCACTATAGTTGTACCAAGCCTAAAATGTTACATTTTCCCTTCATAAGTTATGGCAGCACGTTTTATTTTATTTAATTGGTTTAAAATGTCAACCATCCGTCAAATAGCGTAAATATTGTGCAGTTACTTGTAAACGCTACACCTTTTCTTATTGTTTTTGCTGAATTCTCGCGATTTTGTTGTTAGATATTGCTATGTTTCTTTGGTTATAATTATAATTGTTTATTTTGTGTTGTCGGTGCATTTTGTGGAAATACGGATTCTACTGCATTTGGATTGTTTGAACTTAACTTGAAACAAAAGGTTTCGTACTCCTGCTTCTGCGAGCCTCTTTTTTCTAACGTTATCGTGAACAGAGTATAGGTGTATATGAAATGGATTTAGCAATTTTAGAATTTGTTGTTTCTTTCTTTAATATATTAGAATAATATTTTGTAATAAAGTTGATATTCGCTTAACATTACGAAGTTGACTAAACTGTTGATGTTAGATAAATTTTCAAACGGCCAAACCCCTAGGAAACTTCGTGCGTCTATACCCTGCCAACGTAATCTGTTACAAACGATCTGAAAATTGATAAAAATGGCCTCGTTTTTTATTCACGTATCTATCTAACAGGGCGGGCGGTAAATCTCAAAGCGGCCGATTTTAATGGACGTATAAAAGGGCGTCATCTCTGTCCATTAAATACCTTTTAAACGTTTGATCCTTTTTTATATTTGCTGCTGTAGCGATGATCCGCGAACAGATTGGGGCACGAACGGATGGTGTTAATTAAGTCTGTGAAATGTAGCCCGTGTTCCACTGACCTATCGTCCTGTTCGCAAATGTGTGTCACTCAAATATAATCCGATTTTGTACTGCCCTCCGAGTTGTCACCATTCTCTTGAAATTGCGAGACGAAGGGGATGCGATTTCAATGTAAAAAATGATATAAAATTCATTCAATTATCTGTCAAGGAGCGCACGCCGCGAATAATAAATCACAAAGGTGCCGCAACTTGTCTGCGCCGCTAACCCGTTACACCGCCACTTGGAAAAAATCAAAATGAGGGGATCAGAAAATATAATTTCAAATAAAAGTTGAGTCAGGCGCGGTCACAAGTTTCTTAATTAAAACTTACGTCGGACGACGCGAGGGGAGGGAACTTTGACCCAGAAATAAATAAATAAAGACTGGGGAGGAGTGAGGACACCGTCACGAGTCGCTCATTTATTTGTCTAAAGGAGTTTTGCTCAGTTCGACGGACGTGCCTCATAATCTGCACTCACAACATCTATCTGAGCGCGAGCTAAGCGCGTCTCTCTCGCCTGGCCGGGCGCCATCTCCGCCGCAACTATTGCCAGCTTATCTCTTTACCGTTTATTTATTGCTACATTTCCCTTTAAATCACAAATAGGAAGCATTTGCATCGAATTTTATAAATAGGGACATTTCAAACTGTTCTAGAATATTTTATGACACTATGTTTTTGTTCCAGCACTCCATGTTGTATTTCTTCCATCACTACGAGCTGCCAGTCATACTACAGCAGGCGCAGCTGCAACAGTTGCTTCTCCGTACTCACCGCGGTATGGCCGGCGTGATGGGTCTGGCAGGCATCGCCGCTCTTGCGAGCGGTGCGGCCTACCACGACGCTCCAGGCACCGGCACCCAGGCCACTCCCCCGACTGCTCAGTCCACTACGCAGACAGTTCAGAGCACCACGCAATCTACTACGCAAACTTCACCGTCCGTCTCCACCGCGCAAACTAACACCACTCATACTGGCGATGTGGTGACCACCAGACCCGCCGACACCGCGGTGGAGACCAACACTAACTCGGGCGGTGATTCACAGGAGAGTTCTCTTGCCACTCGTCCAACTGTCGATATAAGGAACACTGACAAGGATAACTCCGTTACTCCTGGCGGTGACGCGGACATCAAGATAGAAGAAATTGCTAGGAAAAGGGAATCTTATAGCAAATTTAATGTTGGTAACAGTAACTCTGTTGCCGATGAGACTGATCATGCAGTCTTGCCTGGTGGAACCAATGGTAATTCCACTATTGTGACAGACGTCAAAGATGAAACTTCAACATTAGATCGCAGACGAAACGAAAGTATCGTCGACAATAGTGACGACCCGCCCTTGGTCGAGAGCAGTTCGCCCGCGGAGACTGACAGACTGGCTCCCAGGGCTTCCCCAGAAGCTGACGAATTAGATTAATGTAACTTATTCTCAGGTCATTTCACAATAATATCTATGTGTTAGTTCCGATTAATCGTAACCGCTTTTGTGAACAAGTAAAGATGTTGCCGTAACGATAACTGTTTATATAATATCTAGTAGATACTGTCTCAAGAACTTATTAGTGAATTTTGTCTTCGAATAAGATCAAATAAGTCACAATATATCGGATGAATCTTAGTAAATATATTGATCAAAAATATGTTCACAATGTTCTTATTTTTTAAAGAAGGAAAACTTAATTTATGGTATGATACAAAGGTGATTGTAGTGTAAGAAGTATTCTGTCATTACCTGAAGCAAATCTGTAAATATTTATGGTAATCTAATATGTAATGTATTAGAGTTTTGTGTTATTGAAATAACGTGTTACTTTGATTGTGCTTAGAGGTTGGCGCTGGAGGTTGGCATACTCTATTCAGTGATTTAGTTAATAGCAATTAAATATTTTTGTTCAAAACTGTGTATTATTTCGCAAAATAAATAATTACCTATTTAATAACCTAAACCTTAACGATGAGATGCAGCATTCATCGGCATTCTCACTGTTCCTGCTTTATTTGTCTAGTTTCTACCAGTATGAGTCTACGAAGTCTGGAGGTTGATTCTAAGGTCAGCAGTGGCACTATGTTTTGACCCGAGCATCCATTCAATAGCATATCGTAGTCCACATTATTTTTGTTTCATTGGGAAGTATTTTTAAAAGTAATGGCTACAGAAATGCCTCCCTGTCTGTGTCTCTTGTTTCATTGTATTTTCGTTTTTTTTGCAAGTCATAGACTGCTTTCAGATTTCAGACGTAGAAGACTAGTCTATCTGATCTCCACAAACTAGTTACTGGGTAACACTGTGATGAGCCTACTTTGGAGAGACTGGTTATCAACTTTCTAGCTCTTGATTCATAACAATTATCACTGATCCACCAACCCAGATCACATTTTTGTCCATTAGCCTATTAGTGATGTAGCTACGAGTTTCCATTTCAGTGTGGGACAAGGGCATTGAAATACTGATTTTGTATTTCTTTCAATAAGTTGACGGTATTTTTAGGTCCACATTTATTTTCAAGTAAGAAATACATTAAGTAGGTATTTTTTTTACTTATAAAATTATTGAAATCTTGTTTTCATATATAGAAATAAAACAACGTTTAATTAGAGTAACTATTCATATAATATTTATACAAGCGAATACAATCTTAATACATCGCTTATGGAACTCTACATCTAACGACAGTAACTTATATCAATTCTTCCAATTAGTCGTGCCAACGTACCTATTAATTAGATACACACAATACAATGCATTTTAGAACTGTTTGTTACAAAATGAAACTCTTCGTATAGTTGATGCGCCACTTCTCATGATGATGCGTCGATTCTGCTCCTGGCTGGCGAAGACTGGAAGACCCGTTGCAATCTTCATCTGCGAACACCGTTTGAAAATATTAATTAAATCACTAAACCACATACCAGTTATTTTCTACGAAGATTCACGAAAGACAATTACAACAAAGTATTAGCTATAATCTTATACATTTATAAAGCTTAAAGTTAATTTATAAATAGTTTTCCTTCATCTCATTGCAACATTGTATATTTTCCACATTTCAATTTGACACGCGAAAACTTATTTCATTATACACAAAATATTTGAGTGTTAAATAGCCCATTTATCGATGAAGGCTTACAGGCAACTTTTTATCCGGATGCATAAAGTAGTTCCCTCTGGAGGAACCACTGGCGGAAGCTAGTTCTCTACCATACAATCACTTGATCTTAAAGACTGGTCGCCTTTTGCAAGTTCACTGGTTGATCGCTAGATGGACCAGAATTCGTGACTTGTATCGATCTAGCAATTGATCGGTGAATGCACCAAAAGCCACCAGTCATTCCGTACATACGTAGATAAATAGTTTATTTAGCACAAACAGCAAAGACACAAGATTTAACAATGGCAATGTGAAAAAAAATAACTATTCATTAAAAACCAAGAGCTCAGCTCTGTTAGAATACCGGACGCTGGTATTCTGCTTGATTCCTGCAATGACGTACGGACGTCGTGTAGACCAAATAGTGAATATTAAGGCGTAGTAGTGGTCACTGTTGTGTGCAGTTCTTTGTGAAGTAATGATAATTTAGTGATAATAAGGCGTAATAGGCTGTACACTGTATATTAACCTACCTCTATTGTGATAAGAAAATATATTGCAGAAATTTGACAGATTGCGGTAACTTGATGTGCTGTTGTCTGTATCTACCCTACGATGCGGATGCAACTATGTGTGGAAGGGCAGAACAGTACATAAAGAACACAGAAGTCTTAAACAGTTTAAATGATAAATAATCTTGTATTCTCGTCTTCATGGATAGCAGATCTCCTCCGTTGAATTTCTCCTTGTCAGCTACGTGTATTCTCAAGCAATAACATCTCGTAATGTGTGTTAATTCCCCAAGAATACGCGTGACCTCCAAGTAAGATTGACGTTCTTCGCTTCTTCAGACACCTGGCTGGACTCCTCCACTTATGGTACATACATAAATCTAAGTAATGATATAATAAGTGACTAAACTTAAACTAATATAAACTGATCAAGAAAAATATAGTATAACAATATATTCAGCGAACCTTTACAAAATTACCAACTTTTTGGAGGAACTTTCTAAAACATATAAATGATTTAGAAATACGCCTATCTAAGTTGCATCTTAGCACTTCTAAAATTAAATTAACGCTTAAAGTATACATCACAAACATTACCTATCTATCACAATTTTCAAACAACATCATCAAAAAGAGACAAAAATCTAAACAATGACACAATCAATATTTATTTGTACTTATCTGTGTCTTATCCGGGTTATGAGCCGGGTCGAATTTTCCGACAAGAAGGGCAGTGGGACTAATCGCGGGTCGCAGTGCGTCGGCACGAACCGGCTCGCCGGCACATCCGCATACAGCCGGTAATCCGGTGGCCCACGTACCGGAGCCGGCGCGGTGCGCGACGGATTTACTGCCGGACGAAACAGACACACAGCTGATTGTCGAGATTAAAGGCCGCACCGGACCACCACGTTTTAGAGAGATTTACCATTGTTTGCCGAATAATCTAGGTCCGTACCATTTATTGAAACTGTATAAGTTTTTTTGATGTTCATTTGATACTGGTCTTCAGAAAGCTTTACTATCATTTTATATTTCATAAAAAATACTTAAATGTACTCCAGGTAACATTCTAAGAATATTTTTACTTAGTTATCTGGCAACCTTAAACTTCTAACATTTGATCTTTCAACTTCTTTGTGCGAAGTACTGCTGTATGAATGGACTAAATGTAAAGATTTTCTTTCCATTCATAAAGCTTTAAGCTCTTTTGATCGCATTAAAAGAAAATTGACACAAAAGACTTGTACGGAGTTGGTAAGAGAAAAATTTGTAACACCTTTTTATTCGATGTTGGGTGACGCGATCTTTAACCGACAATCAGATATCAAACGGCGCTCGCCCGATAGCGAGGTTTTATCTGGCCTCTGTTATCTGAGGGCGGGCCCTTTGATCCGTGCGGCTCGCTTTGAAGTCGCACGCGCCCTTTGTGCCGCACCGCGCTCCTGCTGCGCGCCGCCGCCGTGTAACCTGCATAGACGATTAAGGTTATTTAAGAAGATACACTGGGATGACATCGTTATTAACTATTATAATATGACATTCGTCTTAGATATACTTCTGTCGTATTGTATTGGGATTTTATACAGGCAGTCGTATCGTTTTAAAGCTTGACTGAAAATATTATGTATCTACTGAAAACATTCCTGGTCATCAGAGCTCTTAAATTAAATTTATAAGGAAATATTTATAGTATCAAATTGCTCTCAAAATTGGCGACTGAATTACGTCAGGTTATTACTTTCAGCTTAAATATTTCCCGGTAACAATCAATTTAATTAATGTAATGGTCGGTTTCAGTTGCGAGCCTTTTAAACTGTGAGCGCTGGAAACCACATGAGGTCGCGAGTAAAAAGCTATTTAATAAATAAACCTGACTGGGATAAAGCGAAAAAGTCATATTCTCATAAATTTAAAAGAAAATTAGCAAGCGTCTGCTTACCACCTGTTGGATGCAGCGCGAGAGATAATTTGAAACTTTCAGTGCAGTTTTAGATTGTAGATATTTTTCTGGCGTGAAAAACTTAGCATTACATTACTAAAACTAAAGATCTGCTCTATCCTTGTTAGTTAATATGCATGGGTAATAACTGAAAACAACTCTATGTTAATAAATCAGCTAGTTTCCAATACCTCTACGTCCTCATGTCTCCTACAATGATACTGCCAGTAAACGATCACTAACCACAAAACTATCCATCAGTAAAGTTTAAAATGGCACAGCCGCACAAAACTAGCTCCACAATCCTTTTGTATTTTACGGCAGTCGCGCCGCCTGCCGATTACAGTGTCGTTCATTTATCCGCTTTTATCGTCCCAACTAAAATATTATGACAAGTAACAGCATGTTGACATTGCCTATAAAACTACTACCTTTTTATTTAAATAAAATTGTTTGTGTTTAATTGTTGTTTTGCTTTCTGAAATCTGAGTTTTAAAATATTGCTGTTTAATGGATTGGGTATTCTAACGTGGTCTTAGGTTGAAAACATCCATCAAAAGGTAGACTAAATTCTGTTATTAGGATTATCTTTTTGACTGACGGGTATTTAGACACAAGCATTATAAATGGTATTACATTAGAGAACAAAAACAAAATTGTAACACATTTTTGCAAAATATATTCGCTGAGGGAGAGTCCGATCACGCGATTGTTCATAAGCATTAAAATGTTTGCAAGCATTTTCCGCGCTATTATAACCGAGAGCTTTACCACTTGGCTGCTTACAATTCGTCCCGGGGCGTGCGGTCGCGGTCGCCACAAAAGCAAAATTAATTTTAAAATACACCAAAAGAAATTAACTTTCAGTGGGTGTCTGGGGGAAAAGGTGAAAGTTCCAAACGAGAGAGCACTCGAAACGACTTAAAAATAATAAAGCGGACGTAAATGCGAGCCGCGCCGGGGACAATCCTATGTTTATATTGTTTCTTTGTACTCCATCATGTTTTTGTAAACCTGATTTTTAAAAGGCTTCTGGGTAATTTCGGCAACGAGTGCTTAGGTATTTTTTTGCCATTTTATTTTACCTTTTATTTGTTTTGTTTGGATTAATTCTGTAATTTGTCATTATTGTTTTTTTTTTGCTTTTGTTTATTTCCTGTTCTAGAGTGTAGGCAAATAACATTGGACTAACTCCTGTGACTGACTGAACCATTGATGGCAATTATTGACAATGTGTTTCCATGTGTAATTTTATTAAAGCTGTTTGTACCTAAAAAACAAAAGTAAGTACCACTTTACCAAAAAATAAAAATTTAAGACCTAGCAATACATTCAACTCCAACAACACGTGAAAACATCAAAAAATTAATTAACAAATTGTAATAGCAGTATTAGGAGGCGCCTTAGTTTTTCTCAGTTGAACAGCGTCTCATATTTCAGACGTTTTAATTTAACGTAGCGCGCTCGCTCCCCGCGGTGTACTTAAGGAGTCTGGGACATTATAGACTAATTTTTATATGCCTTTTTGCAAGAGCTAAGGATAATCGAACTGCCAATCCCGACTTGGAACAAAGGAGGCAAGCGGAACTATTAGGGTACCTACTTTAATAAATCAGCTTTATGCAAGCGGCAGTGTTTTGTTTTTTAAACTACTTTAGCGTGTCTAGATTGTTTTCGATCGCGCTTTTGAGCAGGTGGATGGTAAAATATTTTAATGGTCTTCCTCGTTTTATGTAGATAAATATTTTTCTATCCATTTTTTATTTGCAAAATTAAACATTTATGAGACGTATGCTGTGTAGGAAGGTTTTCGTGAGCTATATGAAAATTATCGAAGGCCTTATCTGGCTCTCGTTAAAGATGTTCAAAATACCACCAAACTTCACATTTGATCCTGCAGAATATTTTTAGAAATATTGTCAACCTTAGAAAATGACGTCTCACTCAAATCTTGGAGCAAAAAAATATGCATAATATCTAATAGTGAAACAAAAATGAGTCGGCAAAGGGTTCGCAGGTGGCAGCTCGCGGGACCGACAGCTAATTAAAATGCTAATGAAGCGAGAGACGCAACGCCAGCGTTTAGCCTTTGGATGCTCAAGATATCTAATTTGCGGCTCTGGAGCGCTGGAGAAGATCGCTGGATGTTCTTTAGTTATCGCGGTCTTATGAGATAATAACTTTTTTATTTAAGTTTCCATTCGATGTTGCTGACGTCAAAGAAATCATTTTGTATTAACTAGCTGTGTTTATTGTTTGTACTTTTTTTGTAGTGTTACTATTTTGTTTGTTATTGGTACTTACTTGAACTGATGTTTATACAAATTTGAAAAATCGCAATGAAGAAATAATGCCTTGTAATGAAGAAATTCATTTGTTTGTCGATTTGCTGGCATTTTCTCTCAAAAATAATCAATAAACCTGACTACAGTAAATTACGTTATTACTGTTATTAAGCATATTACGTGAGATTTTCAGTCATTAGGTATCTTGTTAACGCTCCTCTTGATGTAGTCCATGTCCAGTTGTACGAATCTGTAAAAGAAAAACAATATTAAACATCTCGGCTCAATTCATAATTATGTAATTGACACGTACACGTAGAATATAGTCCCAACACGAGTTCGAGAACCGGTATCAACTCCCAGACAATTTGCTTCCGCCATTAATCAAACTAACTTGATTTAAATTATGCGGTGACATGTGAGTTGAAGCTGAAAACACAAGTCGAGCGAGTTCGCGGTCACGGGCCGCGCCACGCCGCCGCCTCTCCTCGCCTCGCCTGCCTCGCCTCGTCGAGACACCGACACATCAAAGAGCTCCGCGAAAGAGGGTTAAGCCGAAATAATCCCTACGATAACTTTAAATGAATTCGTTAATTACACTAGTGTTGATTCGCTAAGAAATACACCCCAGGGAACAGCGCACAAATTACCTATCAACAAAATTAAAGCCACTCGTAGGGCCTCAGCCGTCTATCGGCTTACTCGCTTTTAGTAATATCGCGTCAAAATTATTTATATGTAAGCAAACCCGCGCGTGATTAGGGCGGTCCCTGACGAACCGAGGTGATGTTTAACCCAATTTCATAATTCGTATGTTTCGGTTAATAATTAATGAAGTCATAAAACGCGCTGCTTAATAAGAAGCTTGAACTTAACGTGATTATGTAATTATCTGTAATAGCGTTCCAGTGAAAGAGTAACATACAGATAAATATGGGTTATTGCGTCATCATCAGGAAACAATAATACGCGAGTAGGATATACGTTACTGTATTATGCTGAAAACATGCCGAACGGAAAATTAAAGAAAAATACGGATACAATTTTTGTGAACATTACAATTTGATTTTGTTATCAATATTTTGTTCCATTATTTGGAAAAGGCTTCCCAAAATGACTCTGTTAGTACAACAACCATTTAGAAAACCCCCAAATATTCGTAAATAACATATGAAATTCACGTCTCGTTCACTATTCGGAATATTGATTATGATTAACAAGTTCAGTAAAGTCCAATGACGTGTATAATATTAAAGGTAGAGAGAATGAACTAATAATAAATGACATGTCGATAATTAAGTATTGAGGCTCTCGTCCCGAATGTAAGTGTGTGTCGAGGCGAGCGCCGGGCGACGGGCCCGGCCGGCTAATCTCCTCGCATGTTGACTCTACTCAATAACTAACTTCAAACATAATTATCTTCGTCGATTTCCCCTAAAATTGGCGATTCCCTCGGAGGGATTCCCGCGATATTGCTCCGACAAATTTCTTGTGCCAACACGCCGGTATCAGGATATTATCGAGGGTCATTGTTTGATTATCTCATTATAGGATGATTGATTCCATCAGGCGTTCATTAAGATGTTCTCTGTGATCGCGCGTTTTCCTCCTAATTATATTTGCAAACAATTATTATTGGTAAATAATGTGATTTTTGTATCGGCTCCGTTATTTTTTGGTGTTATAAATACACATGTACACACTGCCTCAAAACTTATGAGAGTGCAATATGCACGCACGGAATCTACAGAACCAGTACACTCCGTTGAGTTGTTGGTTGGTTGCGGTTGTCGGTTGCTCACAATATGATCAGGGTGTTATCTGGCTCGTAAGCGGCATTAAGTAAAACGTGTGCGTGCGTGCATATTGAAGACGGTGCAATTTCACGACACATCGCGCCCTTGTTGGCGGTAATAAATATAAAATATGTGCGATGCCGCCACGGCCCGCCATCTTGAATACCAAGTGGGCCACACCGACTAACTACAAATGATTTTAAAAAACGTCTTCCCCCGTCCGACGCCCTCTAACTCGTTTACTGCATTTTATATTCATTATTTTACCGCTACCCGCGCGCTTTTACGACGTATTTAATACTCAGCAATCATATTACGCTGTAGTTTGTGTCTACCTACTGTAATGCTATTACTGGTTTATTAAACAAGTTCAAATATTGTTATACACAGTCATTTTCTTGTATAACTCAAGCGGTTACGATTTAGTGCTACGACGTAGCACTTTGCTACGAGCTACGAAAATAATTGTTGTATTATCGTCGGCCTAATTTTATATCAAATCAAATATTTAAAGAGGATTGTTTATTAACTTTAATGTTAAGCTTCCGTCACCAAACGTGAAAACTTTTGGAAACAGGTAAAATTAATTACAATTTATTACATCGCTGAAACAGACATGTTATCGTGTTTAAATAAACTTTTTATTTGTTTTCCCATAATTTCCAACTGTTGGCGTTGAGAGACGGCGAGAACAGTTGACACCAAGCGCGGCAACTGAACGTCATCCCAAATTAAACAAAATATCCAAGTTGGTGATCCATCAAACGTCAGCGCGAAGAGATCAGGCGGCAAATTTTAATTCTGAATGAAGCTCTTTAAGGGCGCGGTTTATTGCGGAGCGAACTTAATGTTTCGCGTGACTCGAATGCTGAGATATTATTTTAATTTCAGCCCCCATCGGCCGCTATCCGAGGTGTCTCGCACACCCAACTTTACATATTTTTGAGGGAATAAATCTCGTTTGATGAAAAAAGAATTTCACTGTAAACACCGCCTGGTTAATGGAAATTTTTGTTTAGTATGCAGCGTGGTGAAATTAGGTGGGAGAAGATGTCTCTCAGAATACGTTTGACAGCCTGCCGTGTGCAGCGCATACGTACCCGCACCAGGTGTGTGCCACACGTGTACCAAATATCTGTACGAACACAGGATTTATTATGAGAAAATCTCTCATGCATAAATCTTTATCAAATACACCCAACTCCCTAATTTTGTGATAAATAACTGACAGTGAATAAGATCTCGACAAATAATCACGTAATATAAATTACATCTTCCCAAATCGTTACTGAATCTCGTCGTTCCGACATTTTTATGAACAGGGATCTCAGTAAATCCGTCTTACATAAAAATGAGCGGTGTCCCCCATCAAATGCAACGAATCAAAGGACTCTGTGCCGAAATTCGCAACAATTTTATTATTCAATTATGGTTCGGTGGCGAGCAATATGCCAGCGTGAAAATGACACCCTTCACGCCCTTCCCACTCCCCTCGAGGCTCCAGATTATAAGGGCCGACTCGATACCGTATCTCGGATAATAAACATGATGGTTAAGGAGATCACTCTATGGTACAAACTTGTTCACAAATTAACCAAAATAAACGCGGAGCGAGCTCGTGATGTTGCGGCGGCTAAATTAAATTTGGATAGTCCCGAAGTTGAGTCCCAAGTTTGCATGCACGTGCACAAAATGTAGACACGGCTTCGCGCTGACGTAGATGTATGAATGTTACAGTAATTTGTGGCGGCGACATTAGTTTGGTGTTGCATAAAGTTGGACATAAGTAGCGCACAGACTGCGCAGGAGCGACGCGGTCATTCCTTACGTGCTCGTCTCCTTGCGTCGAGGAATACATTTGCTCATTTCGCAACACTCGATTGAATTCTCGTTGAGGACGCCGCAAAGAAATATAGTGGAAAGCGTTCGGGCGTCTTAGTCTGTAGATTGCGATCACCTACTGGCTTGCCGCGTGCTAAGTGGATTGGAGTGGGACCTCATCTGTTCCCCGTCAGGCGAGGCGTGGGGTGGCCCCCTCCGCCTGCGAATTGCATTAAATAAAGTCAAATTGAGCAATAAAGGCTGGCTCCCCGCAGTAATGCAATAGAACCGCTGGTCCACGCTAAACTATACCGCTAATTTACACCAAATGGTAAGCAACCGGCCTGTATCTTGCCTTGCAGTTATTTGTACTGATTTTAATGAAAACTAGCGTTATTTTAACATAGATCTCTCTTGGTAAATTCGAAAATGAAATCTCAGTTTTCTTAAAATATTACTGTCATTCGGCTGTACTTTTGAAGTTGAAGAAGTCAAAATTCACTTCAGCTAATATGACACTTAATAGGAATTCCTGAGACAAGACAGCGGTTCCCATATGACTACGATTGACATTCTTTAAGTTAAAAGCTCTCAAAATTGAATGATAGGTGGTACGATAAAACGGAGCTTATAAGTGAAAACAAAGTTAACTGTGAGTGACGAGGGTACCAGTCGCTCGTTATGAAATTGTTTTGAGCCAAGAAATCATCGCGGCCATTATACTGACTTTAATGTTACAGGGTTGCCTGTGCTTTCTTGCTTGCTTTAACATTTCTTCAGTATTTTTTACTTTTATGTTCCTTCAATACTTTTCTAATTTACGACACAAAGCGTGAGTTAAAATGTGTGCTTTCGATTAAAATTAAAATTGGTTTAAAAATGAAGTCATTACTCTGAATAAGGATCCCGTTAAGAGCTGAAACAGGGCATAACCCAATATTGACTAACCATACCACTAAACACACCACAATTCACTCGCGCACACAAGAAAGTAAACCTGCCATCCTTAAACTTAACAAATAACCCTTCCGCTGCTAGGCTCTTGTTCCGCAGATTCGGGCAAGGCGGTTAGGTTTAAAATTCAATTTATTTCAATTTGTGTGTAATCAGAGGGGGTTAACACAAAAATACGCGCTCGCTTTATATTGCGCAGTAAGTTGATCGCTTAGCGTTAGGTATGGAAATGAGCCTGTTTCGGGAAGATGGGGACTTGTAATTACTTACTAGCGTTAGGGGGTGATGCCACCGTTGTATTGTTTGAATACACTGTATTTGGGATTATCGATTTAAATTTATTCGTGTAAGTGGGTGAGTTTTAAATATCTTTATAGTGACAAAAAATTCAGGAAAAGGGTTATGAATCTTAAGCTTAGTTTTTGTACTATTTATGTTGCAACTCCATTTTTGTGATATGATAAAAAAAAACAATTGTAACAGTTTTATAAAGAATCAAAATTCCATTTAACCAAATCAATCCCAAAATTCACGTCGCTCGCTCCCGCCGTCAATTGTCACAATAAAAATTCAAATAATTTGCACTCACATTCAGTTGTTTTAAAAGCGTTTTTAATATTCCCGACAGTCTTTGCCGTTGTATGGCAATTCCGCCTTGTTTTAAAACGGGCAAATTGAGCTTTTTTTGTTTATACAAGTTGAGAGCAGTTGGAGCGTGGGTAATCTCTTTTACGTTTGTTGGATTTGAGACTGCTAAGGCTCTTCTTTTCATTCGTTTCGTCAACTCCACTGTATATTGTTTGTCCACGTTATTCGCCTGTTTTGCACAAGACGAGAATTCCTCTCGGGCGGGCGCGCACTCACTATGCGTGTAAATTGTTAAGCTTCGTAATATTCTTTTTATTTTTCACTGCGTCCGTTTCTTTTATTTAAGTATTCGCTGTTTGCAACTGTCTGTTTGTTGCATCTTATGGCTCTTTGATGAGGTTTTACTTAAACGTGTTTCTATATCGCATGTTGGCTAACAGTTAACATTTTGTTTGCTTGTTCTCGCTCAATAAAGTAGTCGACTTTACTTTCAACGTGGTCATTTCTTAACTTTTTCTTTTTTCAGTACAAGGAGGAGAAACCAATAGGTGCCATTTAAGGAACCTACTTCATTTAATAACTAAGCAATAAGCTGCTTAATTAATTAACAATTTAGTAATATCTAGTGGTACAATAAGCTACGCCTACCACGTCACGTGTCCTTTATGTCGGAACTAATCCATCGATCAAGCGGTACCGAAATGCAGGAATATATCGTGTTACCAAATTAGTCGCTGCCACATATCAATACATGACGCAAGTACATGAGACGGTTTCCGAATAATTATGCAATTACTGGTTTCCTCGCATTCACGTACCAATTACCCGCGTCAATGATACGAGCTACTAATAACCCCAACTGTTCTGTAATTTAAGTCGCGAGCTCACACAACATGTATTAACATGACAAGGCGAGCTAACAAGCCATCTATGACGCCGCGACAAACAGACTCCGCTAATTTCAACTGTCACGGCTAAAAGGTATTACTGCGAACATATTTCAATTTGTGGATACATTCAGACTAATTTGAATGCAATACATCATGAATACGAGCTTATTTTTCCAGCGACATCATGTTCCGTATCAAAATAATTCAAATAAGTGTCGCCGAGGTATTCCAGGCGGCCGCGGCACCTGCTCCAAACTTAGCTAAATATTTAAACAAAAGGCTGGTATTAAACTCAACATTTCAAACATTGCGGTTGGGACTAAAAGAACTCGCCTGGAGCTTCCATTTGAATTTGCCGGTGATAAAAACAACTGAAAATAATTCATAAAAGTGAGCGAAATAAAAGTTCACAATAGCAAAGACAAACGCAAGCCGCGCCCCCGTGCACCCGCGCCCGTGCACCCGCGCCCCCGGGCCAGACGCTCCAAATTATCTTTTTGCCGGGCAGCGTCTTCGCTCTTTAAGAATTCTCTTTTAAATTGTGTTTCGGTTTTGGTCTTTTTGTGGAGCGCTGTCCTTTGGCCGGTCGCAATGTTCTGCATTAATAACGGGGGTTAATATTTGTAGTGCACCAACTCCGTTTGGTGGCGGAAAATCCCGCGTTTGTCAGCTCATATTTTATTTGTTTGTGTACACTGTACGAGAGGCTAACTCGGGACAGCCAGTTCAGGGGGTTCATTTATTTTACAGTATGGACAGTGGCGAAATGACTTTGTTTGACGGCAGAGTCACAGATGAGGCAGTTTTTTACAGTAACCATAAAAATCACACATCGATTTTGTGAAGGAGGAATATGAGAGGAACATTTTAAATAAAAACAAAAGGCGTCTGAAACATTGGGTGTTGTATGTAGCGTATCGGCCCCCTCGCCGCGGAGGGTAGTATCGTCTTATCAAATGCAAACACTCGCGGCTCGTTCCGGCCATTGGGCCCGAACACGAGTGCTATTATTTTTATTCTCTCACATCTCCACGCTCAGATACAATGTTTTGGATTAAATCGACGTTTCTTACACTCCTTTGGTTTCTAACGTCGATAGTGAGGTTTTATTGCAAGGGTTACTTCACTTAAATATGTTACATAAACACACAAGATAAGCCACAACTTTCTGCTTGAGAATTCGATTAAATTGAAAAATGAGTTTTTATTTTAAGAATAGAGAAGCATTCTGGTCTGATCTAAAAATGTATTTGAAAACATGTCATGAAATAAAACGGCGAACAATAATTAAATTAAATTAAAATTAAAAATTAAAAATTAAAAATTAAATTAAAATTTATTTATTCGTCAAGAAGAATTACAATAGTTTTTCGCAGTGACCCTCAAACTAGACTACAGCCTGTATCTTGAGGGTCTGAGTTGCAACAATCAGATCTACCACAATTTCTCCCTCCTTACATCGTACACACATAGGCCAAATTTTTAACTAATAAATACTAATAACACTAATAAAGGTGCTATATCTGGCACAATATGGCGGGTCGTAACGCTGTGAGATGCTAGGCCGCGACTACGGCTCCCGTAAAAAAGTAATAAAATACAAATAAATCCGAACCCTCCTCCCCTGTGTCGCTCCTTCTATTATTATTATGAACATCAAAATATTACTTCACGGTTTTCCGCTACCGACACGGGTAAGTTTGACGAGATTTTTTTTTCTATAAAAATAAAGATCTTCATACAGTTGCCAGATTTTATGAAGCTTGATTTGTTAATATTTCAGAACACTGCACATTAAGTGTTTAATTAAGAATATATTTTACTAGCTTCCGCCCGCGACTTCATACGCGGATCATGTCGCTTATGCCAGCGACAACGGGGCCGTCAAAATTAAAGACCTGAAGCGTCTGATGTCGTATTCTAAGAGCCCGCGGTAACGACGGAATACGCGAGGCGATTCGAGACGTTTCAGATCTTTCATTTTTGGAAGTCAACCCACCAGACTAAACAACTTTTGCTAAGACGTCATTCCTATACGTGTTATGTAATAGTGTAGCTGGGCTCTTGGAGTTCCACATCAGGTCTTCCAGATATTAAAATTAAATATCTCAGCAAAGCAATTTTTACAATAGCACCATTTTCTTGTATATATCTATAGTTTAGCTAGCTTTTTAGTTGAGTGTTGCGGTTCTGCATCAGGTAAACACTTCAAAAACATAGGACTTCCATACAAACTACCAACCCCCGTTTTACTCCCCTAGGAGTACCTATATTTTAGTAAAATCCGTGCTTAGATAATGTTTACACTCTTTATGTAACTTATTTGCTTTTCATATCTCTTTACTTCAATAACATAGAATTTCAATAGAAACTCTCACCCCTAGTGGTGGATTTTCGTAAAATGCGATGATCTTAGGCAATGGGTGTAAACATTGCTATTACTATGAGAAACCTATCTTCTNAAATAATTCATAAAAGTGAGCGAAATAAAAGTTCACAATAGCAAAGACAAACGCAAGCCGCGCCCCCGTGCACCCGCGCCCGTGCACCCGCGCCCCCGGGCCAGACGCTCCAAATTATCTTTTTGCCGGGCAGCGTCTTCGCTCTTTAAGAATTCTCTTTTAAATTGTGTTTCGGTTTTGGTCTTTTTGTGGAGCGCTGTCCTTTGGCCGGTCGCAATGTTCTGCATTAATAACGGGGGTTAATATTTGTAGTGCACCAACTCCGTTTGGTGGCGGAAAATCCCGCGTTTGTCAGCTCATATTTTATTTGTTTGTGTACACTGTACGAGAGGCTAACTCGGGACAGCCAGTTCAGGGGGTTCATTTATTTTACAGTATGGACAGTGGCGAAATGACTTTGTTTGACGGCAGAGTCACAGATGAGGCAGTTTTTTACAGTAACCATAAAAATCACACATCGATTTTGTGAAGGAGGAATATGAGAGGAACATTTTAAATAAAAACAAAAGGCGTCTGAAACATTGGGTGTTGTATGTAGCGTATCGGCCCCCTCGCCGCGGAGGGTAGTATCGTCTTATCAAATGCAAACACTCGCGGCTCGTTCCGGCCATTGGGCCCGAACACGAGTGCTATTATTTTTATTCTCTCACATCTCCACGCTCAGATACAATGTTTTGGATTAAATCGACGTTTCTTACACTCCTTTGGTTTCTAACGTCGATAGTGAGGTTTTATTGCAAGGGTTACTTCACTTAAATATGTTACATAAACACACAAGATAAGCCACAACTTTCTGCTTGAGAATTCGATTAAATTGAAAAATGAGTTTTTATTTTAAGAATAGAGAAGCATTCTGGTCTGATCTAAAAATGTATTTGAAAACATGTCATGAAATAAAACGGCGAACAATAATTAAATTAAATTAAAATTAAAAATTAAAAATTAAAAATTAAATTAAAATTTATTTATTCGTCAAGAAGAATTACAATAGTTTTTCGCAGTGACCCTCAAACTAGACTACAGCCTGTATCTTGAGGGTCTGAGTTGCAACAATCAGATCTACCACAATTTCTCCCTCCTTACATCGTACACACATAGGCCAAATTTTTAACTAATAAATACTAATAACACTAATAAAGGTGCTATATCTGGCACAATATGGCGGGTCGTAACGCTGTGAGATGCTAGGCCGCGACTACGGCTCCCGTAAAAAAGTAATAAAATACAAATAAATCCGAACCCTCCTCCCCTGTGTCGCTCCTTCTATTATTATTATGAACATCAAAATATTACTTCACGGTTTTCCGCTACCGACACGGGTAAGTTTGACGAGATTTTTTTTTCTATAAAAATAAAGATCTTCATACAGTTGCCAGATTTTATGAAGCTTGATTTGTTAATATTTCAGAACACTGCACATTAAGTGTTTAATTAAGAATATATTTTACTAGCTTCCGCCCGCGACTTCATACGCGGATCATGTCGCTTATGCCAGCGACAACGGGGCCGTCAAAATTAAAGACCTGAAGCGTCTGATGTCGTATTCTAAGAGCCCGCGGTAACGACGGAATACGCGAGGCGATTCGAGACGTTTCAGATCTTTCATTTTTGGAAGTCAACCCACCAGACTAAACAACTTTTGCTAAGACGTCATTCCTATACGTGTTATGTAATAGTGTAGCTGGGCTCTTGGAGTTCCACATCAGGTCTTCCAGATATTAAAATTAAATATCTCAGCAAAGCAATTTTTACAATAGCACCATTTTCTTGTATATATCTATAGTTTAGCTAGCTTTTTAGTTGAGTGTTGCGGTTCTGCATCAGGTAAACACTTCAAAAACATAGGACTTCCATACAAACTACCAACCCCCGTTTTACTCCCCTAGGAGTACCTATATTTTAGTAAAATCCGTGCTTAGATAATGTTTACACTCTTTATGTAACTTATTTGCTTTTCATATCTCTTTACTTCAATAACATAGAATTTCAATAGAAACTCTCACCCCTAGTGGTGGATTTTCGTAAAATGCGATGATCTTAGGCAATGGGTGTAAACATTGCTATTACTATGAGAAACCTATCTTCTAAATTTCATGTCTCTTTCTTCAAAAATTATGGGCCTGCTATACAAATTACCAACCCCCTTTTTACCCCCTTAGGGGTGGAATTTCAAATAATCGTAAAACTCGTGTTTACTTATTTATTTCAAGGAATAACTTTATGAAGTTTCATGTTGAAATTCGTAAATAATAATCGTTCGCCATACAAAGTTTCAACCCCTATTTCCATCCCTTAGGAGACGAATTTTGAAAAATTCCTTCTTATCTCACGTGAGAGTCTTAAGATAAACCTCTGTGCAAAATTTCAGCTTCATACGTTCACGGGTTTGGGTCCTGCGTTGGTGAGGCAGTGAATGAGTCAGGAATTTGAAACCCCCGTCTACCCCCTTAGG
>NWSH02000210.1:8092579-8126482 GCA_002382865.2 Heliothis virescens
GAAATTCGTAAATAATAATCGTTCGCCATACAAAGTTTCAACCCCTATTTCCATCCCTTAGGAGACGAATTTTGAAAAATTCCTTCTTATCTCACGTGAGAGTCTTAAGATAAACCTCTGTGCAAAATTTCAGCTTCATACGTTCACGGGTTTGGGTCCTGCGTTAGTGAGGCAGTGAATGAGTCAGGAATTTGAAACCCCCGTCTACCCCCTTAGGGGTGGAATTTCAAAAAATGACGAAACAGTTGTCTATTTATTTATTTCAAGAAGTAACTTCACGAAGTTTCATGTCGACATTCATAAATAATATTTGTTAGCCATGTAAAGTTTCAACCCCTATTTCAACCCCTTAGTTGTGGAATATCAAAGAATGACGAAAGATGTGCTTATTTATTTATTTCAAGGAGTAACTTCACGAAGTTTCATATCGAAATTCGTAAGTAATTTTCATTCGCCATACAAATTTTCAACCCCTATTTCAACCCCTTAGGACACGAATTTCAAAAAATGGCGAAACACGTGTTTACTTATTTATTTTAAGGAGTAACTTCACGAAGTTTCATGTCGAAATTGGTAAGTAATTTTCAATCGCCATACAAATTTCAACCCCTATTTCAACCCCTTAGGAGGCGAATTTTGAAAAATCCTTTCTTATCTCGCGTGAAGGTCTTAATATGAACCTTTGTGCAAAATTTCAGCTTTACAGGTTCACAGGTTTGGGCCCTGCGTTGATTAGTTCACCGTAAAAATTTACAACCCCATTTTAACCTTCAACCCCATTTTAACCCTTTAAAGGATGTATTTCGAAAAATTGTGAAACACGTGTTTAATTATTTATTTTAAGGAGTAACTTCACGAAGTTTCATGTCGAAATTCGTAAAGGATAATAGTTCGCCATACAAAGTTTCAACCCCTATTTCAACCCTTAGGACACGAATTTAAAAAAATCCTTTCTTATCCCTGGTGAGAGTCTTAAGATGAACCTCTGAGAAAAATTTCAGCTTTATAGGTTCACGGGTTTGGGCCCTGCGATGATGAGTCAGTGAATCAGTCAGGACTTTGAGTTTTATATATATATAGATTATGTAAATATTTGATAGCCCATCATTATTATTAAATTACTTAAAGATGCTACCTCTACTTTTATCTTTTTGAAAGTTTTTTTTTTCTTTGGGTATAACAAATACCTATTTGGGTGTTATACCTAAGTGGCCACCCTGTAGAACATGCTCGTAAACTATCCTTTCCTCCAAAAAACATAATAAATATCTAAAATTCTGCAAAAAACGGCGAATAGGTACCTACATTAAAATCTCAGCCGTATGCATAAAATATGATCCGAAAAAGCTGTTTACCTGCCGCGCAAGGTTGTAAACTAAACGAATGTTAGTCTCGTGGGGCGCTGGTCTATTTAAATTTGTTCATAAATAGATAATAAAGGGTGGCGGGAGTTCGGCTGCGGTTTACTAAACTGCTTTATTCGATAAAGATTGCGGAGAGGAAGCTGCGACGGAGAAGTTTGCCGGCAGTGAGCGACGACGCTCCGCACTTTACCACTAGTTGTCGAATATCATGCTCAGCCATTGTGTGGCTAATTGAAAGTTTTTTATACCAGCATTAACGATCTTAAGTTTTTTCATTAAGGACACTTAACGATTATGCGATGGATTATTTTAATGCTACTTTATTCTTGTTTTCTGTGTACGTAATTAATATATGATTTTTTATTTATTTACATATATAAGCATATTTAGTATCTACTCTTTGGCAAAACATTATCGAAAGATAATGGTACACAAGTATAGTTTTCATAAGTCATTCAATTACAAGCTCTGTAAACAGTAATTCACTTTCGAGTCCCTAATGAGTTTTTATAGTAGAAACAAATTGCTCCAACTTTCTACATCACGTTGTTTCATCTTAGCTTACCGAATCGAGCTCAGGATTAAAAATGTAATTCATTACAAAACAAAAAATGTCATAAAAATAAAATTGTATAACAAAGAGTGAGATTTAATTCATTTAAGTGGTCGTATCCGAGGGGCAGGCTTAGTATGTTTTTGCGATAAATTCTAGAGGCCCATCGACCACAGTATTGTGTTTCGCCGGAGCCTAGAGGTACACAATTTTATTTTCCGCTTTTTGGGTAATCAATAGGGGGAGACTCGACGCCCCTAAACATCGGATACGAAAAACTGGTGAGACGTAGAGTCGAAAAATCGCTTAGGTTTATACTAAGGCACAAGTTTGTGTGCTGTGAAACTGGATACTACGTCTTTTTAGTTTTTATTATAATAGTTACTATTTGCTCCATGAAAATTAAAGTATTTTATAAATTAAATTTTATCATACTACTATAAAACTGTACAATTAAAAAGTTCTAAAATTGCGACATTAAACTCGAACACAACATATTTTTATCATTCACTATTTACTCTATTTTAAAATATATTTTTACTAAAAGTCTTTCCAATACAGAATATTATTCCAAGTTCTCACAATAAAATCGTACATAGCACTAAACTCGAATTCCAGCAGTTCACAGCAAATATTTCAAGTACTTATAAATCGCAGTTCGACTCCACAGATTTCGCTGTGGCGATAGTGAAATCTAATATTCATTCCAATGATAGGTAGGTATTTATATTGAATGAGAGCTCTCTTCGCTAGATTGTACGAAAATCGAAGCGGGTTTTAATCTCATTGGCATTTTCATATTTTTTTAGTACCTACTTCCAAAATCTGTTTTGGTATTCATGTTTATTTTGACTGTGTTTTTTGAGAATGAAAACATTCTAACTAAACTTGAACATTTTTTTACGAAAATATTATTTCTGATTGATTATTTTCAGCAATTGATGTTATTATTTTGCTTTTTCAGTATTATATTTGTGAAATGCAGTTCAATGATTGGTCGTAATCCGACTTTAATTGGCATTTGTGAATAGGTATTCCTGGTATTGGCATGTATCAAATATTATTTTGGTAACCTACCTACATAATTGCAAATATTAGTAACTAAATAATTTCATTTAATCAAAAGCATTTTAACCGCGTTTCCTCGCTGAATATGTAAAATATGTATTATTTATGTGAATGATAAAATAACAGTAACATTACGGTAGAATCTTTTCCGATTTTCAAGAGCTTTCAATAAAAGATAAGCTGTATAAAAGTGTAAAATATACCCAGCACATCTACATGTAGTTAACTTCTCTCCATGTATGCGCTAAAAGTTTCAAGTATAGTGTAAGACAACAGGTAGAGAAATAAATAATGGTAAAAAAAATAATTTAATTTGTTTGTCTATATTTTATTAATTTTAATTTAGTAATTTAAGTTTGTATATATAGTTAAGGCGTTCCTAGTGTATATAATTAATGTAGAAGTTGTGAAATAAAAAAAGCTTCCGACGGATAAAAAAATAATTATAAAGTAGTTGTCGTCATTTTTATACCCATTTACACTTTGATATATCTTTCCAAAATTCTTGAAAACTTTAATGAGCAATGCAAAATTGTAGTAGGTACCTAGTACTAGCACATATACGTCCCTATTTTTTTAAATATACAATTTCCTACCACAATTTCCAACAGAAAAATCTGAAAAATCAATGCTCCTAAATTCGAGAGGCATTTAACTCAGTTCGATAGGCCGCATAATGTCCCCCAGGCTCGAGGCTTCGACCGCTGAAAGTAATCGCCCGGCCACAGACAACGGAAATGTCTCAAGTGCATGATTGAGCCGGGGATAGGTCCCCTAGAACGTGGGTGCGGCCCCCAAACTGAGAATACAACTGCTACAAGGACGTAAAATGAATGTTTGTCAAATTTAGATTTGGTATTTTTTTAGAATAAAATAGGGCTACGGGAAATCGTTTATTCCGTGTTCTTTAAGTTTTTTCAAGTTTTGTAGAATGGAACAGGGCTACGAAAAATCGTTTATTTTGAGAACTGTGAAGTAATATTCCCCAAAATATAGGTTGATCGCAGACATAATCAATGGATAATACTGTTGTGAGAAATCCCTGTAACAATTTCCTGATAGCGTACAATAATATTCATCTAAGTATAGAGTTTAAACCCATTTTCGCAAGAAACTTATGGTTATGGAGATTGTAGGATACAATTATAATTTTCCTGTGAAAATTGGTACATACATAGTCAACAAATAGCTATAATATTATTTTATTTCCAGTAATTACAATAATTACAATAAAATTTATTAATAGCTTTAATTAATTTTATTACTTACTAGCTTCTGCCCGCAACTTCGTACGCGGATCCTGATTTTTTTTATAATCATATTTTCTCATCGTTAAAACCTTCTTTCGATCTGTACAAACATTTTAAGACCAAAATAAGCCCGATCGGTCCAGCCGTTCTTGAGTTATGCGCTTACCAACACATTAAGCGATTCATTTTTATATTATAGAAGATATAGATCTGTGTGTTAATATATCTCAATAATAACTAACTAATTAATTACCTAAAAACTACAGTCCAACAAAACTAGACTCCATCGTTAATCTAAAACCTAAATTCATTCATTAAAACATAAAAACGTCAACTCACCGTAATTAATTTAACGGAAAAACGGCAATCGCCTAATGTGTCGACGTGGCGCTGACCATAAAGTCCTGAAGAACGCGTCCATTACCACATTAGAAAAGTGGACTTGTAATTCATACATTGTTAAAGCAATACCACTTTATTGTCAACAGTATAAGGTGTAAATTAGATAGTGATGATACTGTTAATGAATGGAGCAGTCGGTCCTATGATAAATGGGGGGTGTGGCTGCGAATCGAATTCAGTAAGTGGATTAGCCACGAACTGGACGCTGTTTGGTGGTCGAGTTTTCTTCATAACCATTCGACTTTGAGCTCATCTTTATAGGTAAACAAATAAATAAGTACTTCTATAAAACAAAAATGAGTTAATTAGTTGTAGTTATATTAATTCTCATAATGTTCGCGTAAAACTAAGAAAACACAGTTCTAATGGGCGAGCGCGCATAAAACGCATTACCTCTGAGCCCGCAAACAATTTGAAAGACGTATAGTTTTAATAAAAGTGTTGTGGGCCGCGTACCGGCGCGCCCGTCCTTACCGCGACCATACATTTAAGTGCTAATTTAATTAATTGTTCCATTTCCCTATATAAGGTGCAAACACGCACCGCCGCGCCCCGCGCCCCGCACCCCCGCCCTTACCTGCAACTAACCAACCGCCATATATTCCACTTACATGCGGACTACACAAATTGGCCCGTCTATTGCTCTGTTTACGACGCAAAAAATATTCATTGACGCCAGAATTCGATTTCTCAAACTAATTTATATCTACAAAATATTTTTGAGAATCGTACCTAATGGATGTCACCTGTGCCTCCGATCCCTCTTTTCTTGGACAACTTTGCCAATTTAACTTTATTTGTATCGAGCAATACTCGGAACTTAAATAACTTTTTGCGAGTACTTTATCGTCCTTAAATATGGTGTAGGAAATGAAAAAACAAGATAACTGATTACATAAGAATGCTATCAGAATCGAGTGGAGCACGAGGGGCGCCGCGAGGGGGGTGACAAGAGGCGTCGTGAAAAGAGATCCGCCTCGGGCCGGATTATTGAATTATCAACAAAACATCGTACGCCTGAGAGAGTACGCGCCTCTAATTACTTTCTACTCTCTTTGGCGTATCATCTCAAAATCCGATGAGATTTGATGAGTAATCGATCGGCCCTTAATTGCGGACGCTTCGATTTGTTTGTAGAACAAATAAAAAAGGTTGAATGAGGAAATTTACACACGCAATAAAAATAGAGGTATTAAAAACAGACAAGAGCCTTAAGCGGAGGGCAGACCGGCGGGATTTTCCGGGTAGTATTTTTAAGCGATCCCCGGTGGAGCGCACGATCCGATATATACGTTCGGCAAATTAAAAGCAGGCCATGCGTGCGGGCATTGTGAAGGAGGGCCTCGTTTTATTGTTACCGATTTGTCTGCACGGAAAAACACAAATGGCGCGGAGCCGAGTTAAGCTGTCTGTTAATAGAACGTGGATGTAAACGATAGCCGCGGTCGCTCGGACCGTCTCACTCACCGCCGCTTGTCAACACAATGCCGCATTTACATACGCACACTCATCTTTGTAAGGTGGTTATATGAGGCCTCTGTAGTGACGCAAATATTGAGACGGATTCCTCTTTTGGTTTTTCTTCCATTGTTTTTCATGTGACAATATCTTTCATGCTAAATGAATTCCTGAAAACCCTGTTAAATGTTTTCAAGTTCCTGTATGTATACATTATCTAATTCATTAAAAGGTAAGTAAGCGTGCACCACAGTCTAAACTTAATTCCTATTTTATAGAATAGAGACGAACGATTCAAACAACTCTTGCGATTGCTGAAGTTTGTATGACCTTTAAGTAACAGGAAAATTCCTACGCAAATGGTTCAATCTAACATTAATCTTATCAAAAAATATGTAGAGTGACGACAAAAGCTTATAAATTACAGGGAAAATGCCTAAATTATTGCATTAACNGATATAGATCTGTGTGTTAATATATCTCAATAATAACTAACTAATTAATTACCTAAAAACTACAGTCCAACAAAACTAGACTCCATCGTTAATCTAAAACCTAAATTCATTCATTAAAACATAAAAACGTCAACTCACCGTAATTAATTTAACGGAAAAACGGCAATCGCCTAATGTGTCGACGTGGCGCTGACCATAAAGTCCTGAAGAACGCGTCCATTACCACATTAGAAAAGTGGACTTGTAATTCATACATTGTTAAAGCAATACCACTTTATTGTCAACAGTATAAGGTGTAAATTAGATAGTGATGATACTGTTAATGAATGGAGCAGTCGGTCCTATGATAAATGGGGGGTGTGGCTGCGAATCGAATTCAGTAAGTGGATTAGCCACGAACTGGACGCTGTTTGGTGGTCGAGTTTTCTTCATAACCATTCGACTTTGAGCTCATCTTTATAGGTAAACAAATAAATAAGTACTTCTATAAAACAAAAATGAGTTAATTAGTTGTAGTTATATTAATTCTCATAATGTTCGCGTAAAACTAAGAAAACACAGTTCTAATGGGCGAGCGCGCATAAAACGCATTACCTCTGAGCCCGCAAACAATTTGAAAGACGTATAGTTTTAATAAAAGTGTTGTGGGCCGCGTACCGGCGCGCCCGTCCTTACCGCGACCATACATTTAAGTGCTAATTTAATTAATTGTTCCATTTCCCTATATAAGGTGCAAACACGCACCGCCGCGCCCCGCGCCCCGCACCCCCGCCCTTACCTGCAACTAACCAACCGCCATATATTCCACTTACATGCGGACTACACAAATTGGCCCGTCTATTGCTCTGTTTACGACGCAAAAAATATTCATTGACGCCAGAATTCGATTTCTCAAACTAATTTATATCTACAAAATATTTTTGAGAATCGTACCTAATGGATGTCACCTGTGCCTCCGATCCCTCTTTTCTTGGACAACTTTGCCAATTTAACTTTATTTGTATCGAGCAATACTCGGAACTTAAATAACTTTTTGCGAGTACTTTATCGTCCTTAAATATGGTGTAGGAAATGAAAAAACAAGATAACTGATTACATAAGAATGCTATCAGAATCGAGTGGAGCACGAGGGGCGCCGCGAGGGGGGTGACAAGAGGCGTCGTGAAAAGAGATCCGCCTCGGGCCGGATTATTGAATTATCAACAAAACATCGTACGCCTGAGAGAGTACGCGCCTCTAATTACTTTCTACTCTCTTTGGCGTATCATCTCAAAATCCGATGAGATTTGATGAGTAATCGATCGGCCCTTAATTGCGGACGCTTCGATTTGTTTGTAGAACAAATAAAAAAGGTTGAATGAGGAAATTTACACACGCAATAAAAATAGAGGTATTAAAAACAGACAAGAGCCTTAAGCGGAGGGCAGACCGGCGGGATTTTCCGGGTAGTATTTTTAAGCGATCCCCGGTGGAGCGCACGATCCGATATATACGTTCGGCAAATTAAAAGCAGGCCATGCGTGCGGGCATTGTGAAGGAGGGCCTCGTTTTATTGTTACCGATTTGTCTGCACGGAAAAACACAAATGGCGCGGAGCCGAGTTAAGCTGTCTGTTAATAGAACGTGGATGTAAACGATAGCCGCGGTCGCTCGGACCGTCTCACTCACCGCCGCTTGTCAACACAATGCCGCATTTACATACGCACACTCATCTTTGTAAGGTGGTTATATGAGGCCTCTGTAGTGACGCAAATATTGAGACGGATTCCTCTTTTGGTTTTTCTTCCATTGTTTTTCATGTGACAATATCTTTCATGCTAAATGAATTCCTGAAAACCCTGTTAAATGTTTTCAAGTTCCTGTATGTATACATTATCTAATTCATTAAAAGGTAAGTAAGCGTGCACCACAGTCTAAACTTAATTCCTATTTTATAGAATAGAGACGAACGATTCAAACAACTCTTGCGATTGCTGAAGTTTGTATGACCTTTAAGTAACAGGAAAATTCCTACGCAAATGGTTCAATCTAACATTAATCTTATCAAAAAATATGTAGAGTGACGACAAAAGCTTATAAATTACAGGGAAAATGCCTAAATTATTGCATTAACAACGAAAATAGCTTCTTCCAATCATATCACACTTCATATTAAGGAAAAGCGAAAGATTTGTCAAATAATTCCTGTAATAATTTTTTAAGAACGTTGAAAAATCTGATACAGTAACAAGGCAACACGACTTCACTTTTTACACGCTAAAATATTTAAAAGGAGAAGTTGGCATAGCCGGCGGAGGCGCGGGCGACGGGGGGTACCCGTGTGAGAAATAGCTCCGAATATCTGGCGACTATCCGAGGGATTCCTGCCCCTATTTCCACGGGATCGCGCCGAAATGACAACAGATTTAGGGAAAGCGTCAAGCGAGGTGTGAAATGTATCCGAGCGCGTTACGCCTTATATGACATTCTTCACATCTACTATAAATGTAAGCGACGCGACGAGCCGATTACCTAATCTTCCTTTTATTAAAAAGTTGTCGAGTTGAGAACGATCCTTCGCCTTACACGGCAGACGTGGCTCCTACCTTTTCGTTTATATTTTTACAAGCAAAATATATTTATTATAAGGAATGAGGCCCACTTGGTGTTGTCGACAATATGTCCTCGTGAAATGTATTCAGTGTGAAACGAGCCTGAAATCGTGAAGATTTGCATTCATTCATTCTTCCGCTTGTCGAAAGCTTGACGTCTGTTTGAATATGTGATTTCGTTCCCGCAAATAGAGATTTGTGTTTCCGCACAATACCGACTGTGCTTTTGCTTTTATTGGTGCAAGGGGTTCCTGGAATAGATAACTTTGTGAACTACAGTGATCCGGATTTATGAATCAACTAATGTTACAGTTTAATTTTCCTTCAATGATAATTCAATGGAATCATTTTGTCTTGATGAAGTTTTCATAAAAATATTAAACCGAATACAGCAACGAATCCCATCAACATTATTAAAGTCATAAAGTAACAATCTTGAGACTTGGCTCCTCCAAACAGCAGTCAACAACATTTCGTACAAGATCCTAACAGCGATAAAAAGCTCGTCGGCCGACTCTGTAGCACTCGGGTACTGTGCCGAAAGCGACACTTGTAATTAGCTTTGTAATCGGAACCCGCCGATCCCGCGCCGGCACTGCGGAACCCTAATTGAAAATTAGCGATTCTATTGTTACCTCAACTGGCCATTAATGAAGTTCATAATTTGAACTGGTTTCATTTTTATTAGGTGTATCGGGTTTTGAGGTCTTAGGAGTTATTTAGGGGTGTAATAAACATGCTTTTGGATTTCAGAGGGGATTTTTTAAAGTTCTTCTAATATCCACCTGGTATCTCAGTCACAGTAGTAAAGTGTACCATTCACAAGATTTTGTCAGCAATGACAACAGCTATGAATTAATTAACACACAAAAGTATCCCGGTCCATTTGCGGGCTGGGTCGGGTCCAGCTCGGGGCACGTGGCCTGGCCCGGCCTCCCGCGGTCCGACTCAATGGCCACAATCAAGCCTTACCCTCATTTAAATATCAAAACAGCCTCTTTACGCGCGGTTAGCCAACCTCTATCTACCGCCCGCGCCCGCAACATAACACAAACAAATTAATTCGAATAATGAACCCTAATAAATAGGGATCTGTTTACCCCATAAAGAATAAATGTTATAATAATTGGGGCAAGAGGCTACAAATTTACAGTTTTGAATTCCAAATTTCGGAAGGGTGAATTAATTTGGATGGTACGTATTTCAAGAACAATGTTGTAATAATACGATGAAAAGTTTTGCCGCGTGCGCCCCGCACTTTATACACTTTGATAGGTTTCGCTTACCATGTACCTGCCTGTCGCCATATTTAATTTTCAAAAGTTTGCGAACAGCCCCAAACGACTTCCGAATCATTGAATAGTACCTATAAGAAAACTTTTTAGTAAATAGGAACGTATCACAAAAGAGATCGAAGTAAACAAATTAGCCTTCTACTGGTTGTTCTGGTGTTATTTTGAAATAACAATGTGAAAGGCGTAGGCGCGACGCTGCTAAAGGGCGGAGGTGTCGAGATTAAGCAACGTCCGTGTCGGGCGCGATGGGGACTGCATGAAAATACAGTCTAAAATTGTTAACGGACTATAAAACTGCACAAAGGCTTTTCAATTAAAACTTTCAATGGCGTCCTGGCGCTAATTATAGCGCGGCCCAGGGACATCTATTAGTATAAAATAAAGCGCAAACCGCGGCGACGGCGAGTCGCACCGCGCGGCCGCGTCGCCGCGCCGCGCACGACCCTCGCCTAAGTGAATTCCGTTAATTAAACCATAAAAACTTCGATAAATTAAGATCCCAGCCAATTCCCCTCTCTAATATAGTCGTGGCTTCCAAAGATTTCAGATGCAAACGACATCGATACAGGCGGCCGGTGGGAAATAGCAACATAAATTGTGTCGTGCATCCACCGACCCCTGCGTTTGTTTGTGGCTTCATTTAATTTTAGTTATTGTACCACCGCTCGTGTAATAAAGCCACTTTGTTACTTTGTAAAGGACCCTTTATAATAACTAATAAGAACATTTTATTGTCTGCCAGTTCATTAAGTAACCTTAATTGAATTCCCTTTTTAGATCGCGATGCAAATTAAATTGGATTGGAATTGTAAACTTCTGTTTTAAAATTAGCTTCGTTTTTTTCTGCTCTGGTATTCCAGTTATAAAACAAGCAATTAATCATTATAGAAAATGTTATATTTAGGTCTGCTTTTACGCATGGAATATAAAATTAAAAAATATATTTCCTGCAAGCATGAAATCAAGTCACATTTTGTTACTGCACCAAAAAGCATAAAATCGTGCAAGCTATTTGTCGAACACAGAAACACCATACGATAATTAGTGTCGGCGAAAGCAATCCCACAGATAACCGATAAGGTGCGCCCTTCGCCACCAACACACGGAAATTTTCATTAGTGAAATTTGAGGTTAAACGCTTGTGTGTTTTAGATAATTGCTCCGTGTGTGGCGTTCCTCGCCGAAGCTTATGGCCCACCAGTTTTTGTTGAATTTTCTCCTATCAATTTCACCCGAATATCATGCTTTTTGAACTTTCCTAACTTCATTATAATGTGCTAATGAATTTGACTTCGTTGGCGATATTACGGTGTCGGTTTCTTTGTTCTACGTGTTATGATTTATATGATATGAAATACTGCATATTATAAACATTGCTTAATATGAGAAGGAAACACAGACATTGATAAACACACCCATACTTTACAAACAAGTAATCATCTTAAAAACTAAAATATTGCTTGAGAATACACGAGTACACAAATGTTTTATCCTTTTAACTTGAGGTAGAAGATATTCGCTTAAACAGTCGCAGGTTAAAGCGTTTCAGAGATAAAGTGAAACGTTCACAAAAAAGCCAAAGAGTTCTGCACTAAACAGTATTCAAAGTTGAAAAGCGTTCTCAAACACAAGTTTTCCGAGTCGAGAGCAAATCCCGCAGAACATCTGTCGTGGAAAGCCAACATTTTCCACCAATAAAATCTTTTTCGAGAACATTCTCGTCTGCGGCAGTCAACAGGTGGGTCCTTTTAGCAATTCCAATGTAATTGCCGTTTGCTTGCGTTTTTGTTGGTCCCTGTAATCATGGTGTCTTCATTTAGATCGGACACGGATCTAAAGTGGCTGTGAAAAACCTTTTCGACGTTCGTGTACTTTTTTTCCTTTTACAAACTTGCTGGCTTGCTAATGTTAATAAAGACGATAGACAAATTATTTATCTTTGTGCTCTTTTGATCAATAAAGTTCTCTTCAGTAAATCAGTGCATTAAAATGATACTAAATGCCGCAAAAATAATAGCTGCATATTTAATAATTTTGACGTTATAAGTGGTTAAATTGGATTGGTACGTATTTCACATTCATATATATCCTGCTCAAAGTAACATAACATTAACGGCTAACATACTCAACAATACACGAAACAGCTCAACGCAAACAAGACAGCTCTATCCGACACACCTATCATCAAAATATACCCAAAATGTTCCGCACACGTCCCGAAATGGCGCTCAAAGTGTACTCCAACATGTGTGAGTCGGAACACTTCAGCGCCTGTAATGGCTACGTTTGCCAACTAAAAGCCACTGAGCCAGTGTCAATCAAGCGGGAAAGCCACTCCACTCCGGCTGTGCGTTATCTGTCGAAAGTACGCGGACTACATCGCTCTGTAATCCCGCCATACCGGCCGCCGCTGTCTCTCCGCACCAAACGATTTTAGCTAATATTCAGTCCGCACAAAGATGAGAGTGGCGTGGACAGCAGCCACATACCGCAGCTATGTCGCACATAAACGGCGAGGCAAGTTTATTCTCGCCCGCAGCGGACACCGAGGCAAGACGCGTCAAGATTTAAGTAGTTTACGCCAGGAAGTCCGATGCCGTCTTGTTTGGTCTGTGAAACTCGCTAACTCGATATTGCACGCTCACTTTATACCCAAGTTTAATGTCACGCTCTGCCACCGACTCGCTCTTATATTCGCCGCGGGAAACATTTATTAGTTTTCTTCAGTGCAACAAGTCCAACTTTTGCGTTTCGGTAGTCTTTCTTGTTTTGTTTTTCAATAACTTCCCCATTGAGCCACTATAAATCCGTGCTTTATAAGTTATAATACTCGAACCGTGATCGGGAACTGACGACATTTCTGTATAAAAGCATAACTTTTGTTTCTCGTAAGTTTTGTGCTTCAAACAAAAGTATTGAATTCTCTAGAGCTGTCAATGTAGGTAAGTTCTGTCATTGTGGGTGCTTTATACATTTGACATTTGCAGTAGTATTATGGATCGATAGAAACTGTTTGACACTTATAAAATGATCACTTAAAACCCTATCGCATTAAATCTAAATCGCGTCATAAAATCACCGCGGAACCGTTAAATATAATAACATTTCAAACAAGCCAGCTGCATCACTTACCGGTTAATAACGGCCAAACAAACGCTGAGCATTTTACGCGGTCATTACGGTATAAAAGCGAACAGCTCTATTAAGGTTGTGAAGAGTGTAAAGCGATCCAGTTTAAATAGCGGGAGGATCGCAATCTGGGTACAGCGCGTAAAAGACGCATAAAATGAGAAAGTCGGGGCGGGAAGCATGTCTGGACACGTCACTACCAACACGAAAATGAAATCAAACATACTATTCAGTACTCCATAAAAGTAATAAGTATCTACTGATATTTAAGAGAATTTTATTAAGTGGTGGGAACTGCAGTTAGTACTGTTCTATACTTTTGGTTTTATCAACTCTAGCTATATAAGGTGCTAAATGAGAGAGAATCGGAAAAGCAGCCTAAAATATGCATGTAGGTTCAACTACTTTGGATATAAAAGTTGTGTGCCTATATTTATTTATGTATCGATAAATATGATTATTAAACAACTCATCAACTATTTAATCTCCACAAAAACAACATTAGCAATTTTAATACATTTACCTTGAATCTCTTTCAAAATTCCATCGTTTCAAAATATTCGGGATAACTTTCGAACCGCATGCAGTTCAACTTTCGATGTTCCAATAATAATATGATCCTCTTCGGTCATAACATCGTCATACGGGCGACTGAGGGGTTTAGCAGATATTTGAAAAGTTGCAAAGTGACTGCACTGCCAACGATGTCATGAGCTTACTACTTACATGTTTGTACTTCGAATACTGGCATCGTGTATGTTTTTAACCAACTTCAGTTTTAGAAGCTCATTTGAATTTAGAATTTGAATTCTAATTTTTATGTTCTGGTTTCAAGTTTTGAATTTAGAGTGTTACTCGTAGCATTTAAAAAAAATGTGTTATAATAGAATGCAATGAGTATTTATTCTGAGTAGCCACTTATGTACCTACATATATTCGTTAAATACAGAGTCATGCATGATACTAGGATTCATTAAATGGAGTAGCAAAATGCAAATATTTATAAAATAATGACAAATTGTCATGCAATATATAAAATGTAATAGACAGCTGTGTTGTTGGGAAGTTTGTTCATCGCCACTTCTTCTTTCCAACCATAACACTAGGAAGTGGTGAAAGGGGGGCGCTTTTGGGGGTGCTGTCCTTTGTAAACTATGACGTGAAAAAGTGCTAATTTAATTAGCCTACTTTCAATAAACGATATTTGACTTTGACTTTGAAAAGAATTCCATTCACTGATCATCGACTCTACCACTTTTAGTTTAAATGTCTGAACCTCGCAGAATCCCCAACAATTCTAATATAAAAATCAAAGATACTTTTACACCTCACCTCCAAACACCTGAACGAACCACGCTGTAAAACAGTGAACGTGTTACCAGCGCAGAAAAATAAACCCGTCTACACGTGAAGTCGACAACCTGTAGTTGTCTTAGCTTAAAATAAAACGCTACGTGATATCGGCTGTCGGTACATTTGCCGAGTGTTGCCAGACAAATATTTTTCCATTTCCACGCAGACCCTCCCCAAATCGAGGATTAGGAGCGTGCAATCCGGATGCTTTGTTTTGTCGGTTATTGCTGCAAATACGTACTTATTGGCAAATCGTGTGTGGCGAACTGGCTCAATGAGTGTCTAATGCAGGTGCAAGCTTCTGAACAATGTTCAGAGATTACGACATTATTGCACTGAACCTTTTCGTACAATTACCTAAAAGAAGAACTGCTTATACGTTTCTGTCCTGAAAGTATATCTTGCTGTGTTACTTGCATATCTTAGAAAATATTCCGATTTACTCTGTGCCGTTTTCGGGTCACCAGTGAAAAAAATATATGATAGTGTTACATTAGCGGTGTGTCATCCACAAAAGTAGGCACATATCGATCAGCAAACAGCGGGCGGGCAGAGTAGCCAGGTGTCCCCCGCGCAAACACTCACCCTCGCCCAGCCCCGGGCTCCACATCAAAATGACGACGGAAATCCCATATTGCCTACATCGGGGACGGAAGCACGATTTTATAAGTTAAGGGATTTGTGTCAATATTGTACTAGGATACCGGCTCGAGTAGCAGTACTCCGCGACATCATCCCGCCACAGCGCGCCTTCGCAAACTTTATTCATTTAAGACGTAATGTTAAGCGAACACATTTGTTAATCGTTCCAACGAATTTCTCAACAAATTGTTAAGTAAGTATTTTTGTTGGCGCTCTTGTTCGAAATTCGTAAGTGTACCCTAATTTATGGAATACATTTCAGCCATTCACGGTTCGCGTCTCAGTGAAGAAAAATACGAAAATATGATCACGTTCAGATAAAGTTGGGCGGAGAAAGTTGGTCGATGTTTGGGTAGCTGCTGATATGAAGAGCACACACGATCTCAAACACGTGGGCTTCAAGTACATTTATATTCTCCAAATACTTTCAACTCGTTCATTATATTGAATTAAATAACAGTATCTATTATTATAGGGACAGGAACAATAATATTTGGAGTGCGTCATTAAACCCTCTATGAGTGGCGATACTTCAATGTGCGTTCAGTTAACCCTGTATATTTTATGTTAAATCGATATATTTAATTACTCCTGTATAGAGTGGCTCATGTTTTGTCCATTATATAAAATATTAGTTCTTCTTTTGCAGAAGAAAATAAACGCAGCGTAAACGTTGAGAATAACAGCAGAGTGAACAGACATAAATCTATGTATATGTGTATAGTAACAGCTTTATTTTTCTTGAAACTTCGTTCCCTTACGCATGCAAATGTAAGGTGCGTTCATTAAAATCTTAATAACATGACATCTCAATTACAGGCATTCCTGAAGTACAAGCGCGATTTCCTCATGTTTTGTAGCGGCATGAGCATTGAGCACCCTGTAACGGTAAGCGTGGAGAGTACCCTGTAGCCGCTAATTTAATGCATTACTGGCTGTTGTTTAACCTGAAGAAGACCTATTGTTCACGATTTTCGATAAAAGGTACCTCATTCATTGTAACTTAATGTTAATTCTATTAGTTTTTTTGCCTATTCATAAGTTAGTATCTAGTCTATTTTAAAGTGTTTTGATCATTCCTTATTCAGTTCCACATAGCTAATATTGCAGAAGCATATAATATCGATTAAAGTGTTCAAGATAAAATAATATAATCGAACCGCAAAAATATAAAATCACGAGAGAAATATTCATAACAAGAAGCCAATAACATTGGTGTGAAGCCGTGAAATGTCAATTTGCGAAACTTTATCGAGTAATGTTCGTCGATACGACTTTAAATGAACACTTGTAAAGCTTTGATCGGCGCGCAGCTCCGCGAGACGTCGCGAAACAAAGTTAACTCGGCAACCGCTAGCCTACTTCTTAAATTATTCCCCAAAAGATTTTCTAATTTGTTCTCTCAGAGTCTTGCGAACGGGAACCGCAGGCACGAACACATGCGGTCCCGGAGCCCTCCTCGCAAGAACCCATTATAGGCCTACCGTCGCCCTCCTACAGTGTCTTATACATCGCTTCACGTTTGCCTTTTACCGGCATCAAGCACCACAGTAAAANAGATATTTGACTTTGACTTTGAAAAGAATTCCATTCACTGATCATCGACTCTACCACTTTTAGTTTAAATGTCTGAACCTCGCAGAATCCCCAACAATTCTAATATAAAAATCAAAGATACTTTTACACCTCACCTCCAAACACCTGAACGAACCACGCTGTAAAACAGTGAACGTGTTACCAGCGCAGAAAAATAAACCCGTCTACACGTGAAGTCGACAACCTGTAGTTGTCTTAGCTTAAAATAAAACGCTACGTGATATCGGCTGTCGGTACATTTGCCGAGTGTTGCCAGACAAATATTTTTCCATTTCCACGCAGACCCTCCCCAAATCGAGGATTAGGAGCGTGCAATCCGGATGCTTTGTTTTGTCGGTTATTGCTGCAAATACGTACTTATTGGCAAATCGTGTGTGGCGAACTGGCTCAATGAGTGTCTAATGCAGGTGCAAGCTTCTGAACAATGTTCAGAGATTACGACATTATTGCACTGAACCTTTTCGTACAATTACCTAAAAGAAGAACTGCTTATACGTTTCTGTCCTGAAAGTATATCTTGCTGTGTTACTTGCATATCTTAGAAAATATTCCGATTTACTCTGTGCCGTTTTCGGGTCACCAGTGAAAAAAATATATGATAGTGTTACATTAGCGGTGTGTCATCCACAAAAGTAGGCACATATCGATCAGCAAACAGCGGGCGGGCAGAGTAGCCAGGTGTCCCCCGCGCAAACACTCACCCTCGCCCAGCCCCGGGCTCCACATCAAAATGACGACGGAAATCCCATATTGCCTACATCGGGGACGGAAGCACGATTTTATAAGTTAAGGGATTTGTGTCAATATTGTACTAGGATACCGGCTCGAGTAGCAGTACTCCGCGACATCATCCCGCCACAGCGCGCCTTCGCAAACTTTATTCATTTAAGACGTAATGTTAAGCGAACACATTTGTTAATCGTTCCAACGAATTTCTCAACAAATTGTTAAGTAAGTATTTTTGTTGGCGCTCTTGTTCGAAATTCGTAAGTGTACCCTAATTTATGGAATACATTTCAGCCATTCACGGTTCGCGTCTCAGTGAAGAAAAATACGAAAATATGATCACGTTCAGATAAAGTTGGGCGGAGAAAGTTGGTCGATGTTTGGGTAGCTGCTGATATGAAGAGCACACACGATCTCAAACACGTGGGCTTCAAGTACATTTATATTCTCCAAATACTTTCAACTCGTTCATTATATTGAATTAAATAACAGTATCTATTATTATAGGGACAGGAACAATAATATTTGGAGTGCGTCATTAAACCCTCTATGAGTGGCGATACTTCAATGTGCGTTCAGTTAACCCTGTATATTTTATGTTAAATCGATATATTTAATTACTCCTGTATAGAGTGGCTCATGTTTTGTCCATTATATAAAATATTAGTTCTTCTTTTGCAGAAGAAAATAAACGCAGCGTAAACGTTGAGAATAACAGCAGAGTGAACAGACATAAATCTATGTATATGTGTATAGTAACAGCTTTATTTTTCTTGAAACTTCGTTCCCTTACGCATGCAAATGTAAGGTGCGTTCATTAAAATCTTAATAACATGACATCTCAATTACAGGCATTCCTGAAGTACAAGCGCGATTTCCTCATGTTTTGTAGCGGCATGAGCATTGAGCACCCTGTAACGGTAAGCGTGGAGAGTACCCTGTAGCCGCTAATTTAATGCATTACTGGCTGTTGTTTAACCTGAAGAAGACCTATTGTTCACGATTTTCGATAAAAGGTACCTCATTCATTGTAACTTAATGTTAATTCTATTAGTTTTTTTGCCTATTCATAAGTTAGTATCTAGTCTATTTTAAAGTGTTTTGATCATTCCTTATTCAGTTCCACATAGCTAATATTGCAGAAGCATATAATATCGATTAAAGTGTTCAAGATAAAATAATATAATCGAACCGCAAAAATATAAAATCACGAGAGAAATATTCATAACAAGAAGCCAATAACATTGGTGTGAAGCCGTGAAATGTCAATTTGCGAAACTTTATCGAGTAATGTTCGTCGATACGACTTTAAATGAACACTTGTAAAGCTTTGATCGGCGCGCAGCTCCGCGAGACGTCGCGAAACAAAGTTAACTCGGCAACCGCTAGCCTACTTCTTAAATTATTCCCCAAAAGATTTTCTAATTTGTTCTCTCAGAGTCTTGCGAACGGGAACCGCAGGCACGAACACATGCGGTCCCGGAGCCCTCCTCGCAAGAACCCATTATAGGCCTACCGTCGCCCTCCTACAGTGTCTTATACATCGCTTCACGTTTGCCTTTTACCGGCATCAAGCACCACAGTAAAATAAACCCTAACACTTATTAATACGTCTCAAAAACGCATGAATGGTCCGACATGTGTTTAGTGCCGTATTCGCGCCGCGTGCGCCCTTTGGGTAATGTTACGTAATAGGTAAGAGCCGTGATTTTGTCAAAGGTAAGAAAATTGGTTACGTTAGTGGGTAATTTCGGCTACCGAGATAAACGTGAATTATGTGTCTGCGGATTAATCTGAGGATTTGATGCTGTGTTGTGAACTTGTGACGTAAGTCATTATACTTAGAACTTTATTTACAAGTGTCGACTTGTATAATAACTTACCTATAATGGTCATTGGTTTGTTACGTACGTGATCTATATCTATACTAATATATAAAGAGGAAAGATTTGTTTGTTTGTTTGTAACGAATAGGCTCCGGATCTACTGAACCGATTTGAATAATTCACTATTATAAAGCTACGTTCTTTGCGCTGAAAATGTTTTATCCGGGTACGGCAAGAAGTTTCCCCGGGACGCGCGTGAAACCGTAAAATGGCTAGTAAAATATATTTGCTTTCAATATTAATAGTAGGTAACTAATATACTATTTAAAACAAACTTCAAATTCAGTATTTCATACCTAAAATCACTGTTTAATTTTGGTATCTATTGTTTGAGCCCCGAAACTATTACGGGTAAGCCCTAACCTAGCCGTATGTATCTTATTTCCCTAATTCGAGTCATCTAATTAGCACGTATAGCGCGAAGCCAATATCGACCGACATACAGGGTGCGCCGGAAATTATAACAAGACCGTGGACCAACTATGTATTTATTTTGTTACTCTTTAAATTGTTATCCTGGAAATTATGATAAATACTGGGCAATTAGATAAACAAATAAATGATAATAATTATCTAAATTAATATTATTAATATTAGCAAAATACTTGCAATTTAAGTAAATTGAAAATGATTTCACGTTATACCTACATGAGATATATATATTTTGAATTGTCAATTTTTTTAAACGTCTGGTGTGTATGAACTACACTTCCACATGGGTATAAACAAAACCTAACAATGAAAGAGATGTTGATGTATGGTGGCTAAGCCATGGTGGGGCGCCGACCCCCTTATTCAGAATCCCATAAAAGTGCTTTAACTAAAACACTACGAGTGTAACTCCGTAACCATTTCATTTTATTGAAAAGAAGTCTATTTTTGTACAGTTTATTTTTATGTATTTGGGACCCTAGGTGCATGTGGAAGTAGCAGGTAGACTTTATCTATGGTTTCCCAAAAATCCTACTTAGTTATTTTTCAATTCACTGTACTTGTAGCTTTACAATAGTGGGCAAATTTTGTGCAGAGATAACTTTTTGTTACCCTATGTGAATTGTTGTTGGTAATGCAAAGAATATGTTTTTATGAATTGTTACAGTTCACAGAATTTAAAAAACACGAGATATTTTGCGAGGAACATCCAATTTTCATTCCTGTTATTGTATCTCGCAGCGGAAAACAGACAATTAAGAGCTCAGCCGACCAGAAAACTGTAAAAATAAATAAAGAAGAAAATTGCTGAGTTTATTTCCAAACTAACTAAAAGCTTTACATTTCTGCGTTTAACTGAATTACGCACAAAGAAAAGCTTTCCGAGAATATCAAAGAAACGAAAAAAGTTAAAAATTAAAAATTTGATTACATTAACCGCGGCGCGGCGGCGGCGATACTTCATTTCTATAACGAGATGCAAGGGCCCTCCAAGTCTCACTTTGGTTGCGTGACCTAATTTAAGGGCACGTTATTTTGCTCACTTAATTTGCCTCATTCGTGTTTGCTCTGCGAATGAGGAACCTTTGCTACGGTGAATTTTTATTTTTCTTCTGCGTAAACTTAATTGAGTGGGGAGAGGAGAGTCGCGGCTAGACGCGGCGCGTCTCGGCGCGGCGGTTTGGTCGCGGCTCCGGCTCGCTCCAACCTCTATAAACATTTATTGTCGCTCTACATCTCACTAACTTCACTTTTACAGAGTTTTATGTCCGAAAAATTTACGCGAGGAACGTTACTCTGCGGCCTTTATTGCGACGGTGGAATGCCGCGGGCACACTGCCGTAATTGAATGTAATTTCGTTAGCTTCTTTCGTTTACCGCTGTAAAATAAAATTTTACGTCTTATTTATTGTCACAAGCAACAATATCTGTCCTCCTGCTGCGGGCTCCTCTCCCCCGTATGTACCACGAACACGACCAATAAAATGTTGCTAATAAACCCCGAACAATCACTACATATTTTAATGTACTTTGTCAAATAAAATTTAAGGAGCATTATTGTCGGAGATATGGAGTATTTAGAGAAGAAGATTTTTATCACCTATAAAAGTGAATGCTGCGTATTGCGAGTGGCTCCCTGTTGAACGAGTTCAATTAATTTGAACGGGACTGTATAAGTACGAGCCCAATTCAATTAGTAGTTAAAAAAGTAAATAGCATATTGATCCGGCGCAAGTTATTGGAGAATTCGTTCGTAGTTAATGGAAAACTCATACTTATTTAACGGACGTCACTTATTTTACTGTAAATAATGGAAACGAATGAAGATAAATTCGATGAAATACGTTGTACCTTCGAAAATTAAATTTATCTTGAACGAAACCGTATGGCATATTTTCACGAGTTCTACATACATATCATGAATGTTTTTGCGAATTTTTAAAGGTAAACCAGCTTTATGTGACTATCATTTTGGTTAAAAATAAACGATAAGCATAGAGGTCTATTTGCACATGATCATCATTGAAATAATAAAAGTATTAATTTCCCGAAATACAGAATAATCGATAAGTTATTATCGGGAAACCGTAGGTCGTACGTCAAGGCGTGACACCCAGTAATAAGGCTTTTAAAATGCGCCCATTCGTTATGAAAATGTAAACGAATACCGAATATTTATTTGCTCGTTAAAAATAATAGAGTTGTCCCCTCTTTCCTTGTAGTGGCAGTAGTGTGATGGGAACTTGTGAATACACGTTTGTTTTAATTTTATGCCGATACTAGAGACCAGCTTTTTGAAATTGTTTATATTTTACTATTTTAATCAGTCAAATGAACTGTGACTGTAAGGCAGTCCCTATACCTACAATAACATTGTGCAATATTAGATTTGATAAAAATATTGTACAATCAAAATTTTAGTTACACAAAATTATCTCCAATAATAACTTAACACACGCCTAATAATTTTGCACAACATACAATATTGCGCAATTTTATTATTTATCTAGGGAGCTCCTAATATTTATTTATCTAGCCAAAACCATAGCCTAGGAACCATAATACTATATAGCATATTAGTGCCAACCTAATTCTTCTAATCGTCACTAAAAGGTCTATCATAAATCCTACAATGTTAACGGGCTTTGTATTACCAGTATTACCAACAAAGCTCTGAACTACAAAATGACAGCTGTATCAATTTAATCAGGTAAATACGTAAACACGGCACAAACAGATTGTCGGCTAATGAAGCCTCCGTATACATCGATAATAATATCAACTGGAATGTGTTACGACCGCATCGCAATGCATTTGAATTCGACAGTACATACGTGAATGAAATTGTGGGTATGTACGACCTAATCCTATTAATATTTCTATCTGTACCACTGATGGTTTGTATATCTGGTGTATCAAGCTGGAAATATGGTGCTGAATTTGATGTAACTTTTTATGTTAAATTAAATAGTTATTAACATTTCGGGACCTGACATGCCAGAAGATTAAACATAATACTTATATGAGGATAGAGTTATTTGAACAAAATGATTTTTTATAAAGAAGAATATGCGCAAACGCAGTTTGTACTAATCAGGGAATCTGGGATACATACGGAGAGAAATCAAACCACTATCGACAGCTTCTTAAAAATAATGTACTTCTTGAGAAAGCCACCCATCTACTGACCATCCGCGAATAGTGTAACTTAACCTAGTTAATTTAAATATAACCATTTAAATTACTATGCCTTCATAGCTACGAGCTATTACAATAGGTTTCTACGTCTTTGTAATAAGATCACTGACTATAATACGTAAGGGTGTGCGTTAACGTACAATTCAATTATTGTACGTTTGTGTGCGTGCGAACTGGACTCTCAGATCAAAGGCGAAATTCGATGCATTGTATATGACGTTTACAAGACAGGGCAATTATTGTATTATGTTCGTTCTGTTCTAAGCAGAGTGTGTTATTCTTACGAAACTGGTAGGTATCACTAGTTGATTCTACCACAACCAAGCTCTCGGTAAGGTCCTAATTAGGTTTCAGTACTTAGCTGGATTGAATAATTTATCTCAATTTGTTTCCTTTGGGCCGAAGTAAAAGCAATAAAGCACCGTTCGGGCAAATTCTTTAGTAACTTAAATCTTTAAGACTTTTTTAGAAAAGAGCTTTAAGTTGCGTCGTAAGACATATTTATTTTGATCCTGTCCCACTGAGCCAACTTTACAGCCAAGATCGGATTCCATAAACAAACACACAAAGGCGCACAAAAATATATTTTTAGAGCACGTTGTATAGTGTTATCACGTACTCCGTCGTACGTCATTATCTCGACGCTTTGACTCTTCACAGTGGGGTTTTACTTCAAGGGCCCGTCGTCATAGCAACGCCAGATTTGCCGAAAATACGACGCACAGCATACAGATTATCCCGTATTTTAATGTAGGGAACACGCTCCAGGCATCCGGACGGCACGCGAAACTTGTTCACTAGGTAAATAGTTTAAGTTTGCGAGGTTGTTGTTACACAATATTGCGTTATAAAGTCATTTTCGTGAATGTCAGCGGTGGAGTTGCCAACTTGATTTAGACGCCCGCTATGCATGGTGTTGCTACTTGTGTTTTACATGAGTTATTAGCTAAGTATGTTGGTGTCAGGGTGGCGGGCTCATATCAACATTTTGAAGTCATTATTTCAGTACTACTTCATCTAATTGTTAAATAGGTGGCACCTTTTTCAGCTTTTAGAGCTTTTCCTGAAATTGTCCTGTCGATAAACGGTGGTCGTTGAATTCTGACGTTTGTTATTTAGCCTTCGTAATCTACGAGATAGTAGAGTTAATCAATTGAATATCTTAATTAACTGTTACTATTAACTTAGCAAATTGACTAAGTCTATTTACATTTATGGATCCTTTTCACATGTCTCATTTTAACATGAAAAATATATGAAGCTTTATGTTTAGTTTTTGACGTATCAGTTAAATCGATTCCCCCGCACTATACTCTTTATATCTATTATTATATACTAGCTTCTGTCAACGGTTTCAAACGCGTCCCGTAGGAACTACTCAGCGCACCCGGATAAAACGTAGCCTATATATAGCCTTCCTCGATAAAAGGGCTATCTAACACTAAACAAACTCTTCAGCTTTATAATATTAGTATAGATTACAAAAGACGTATCGCAATCAACTAAGCCCAATAATTAATACAAATAGCAATTCCGTATCCCACGCACCTGTAAATAAACAAACGAGTCTCTAATAAAACATTTAACCTGAACAAAAGAACGCCGAAAAAATACTCAATTAATCGAGGACGCCACGGCACTGCAATATGTGGGGCCATTAATTTAATTCAGTGTACGTGCGCCCGAGACACGGTTTTAACCTTAATTGAGATTTAAGAATAGCTCCGGGGCGGGATGTTTTTGTGTTCGAATGCAGCCCGCGGCAAGACGCTCCCTCTAAGCCTCCGGTGCTCTCGTGTAAGAAGCCAAGGTAGCTATGTAGCTATTCCTTCTGCCTTTTATAATTCAGATGTTTGCGCGCCGCGCCACTTTTAGCTTGCCTAATTAAATGTTAAGTGACTTATTGTGAATGCGTATTTCGAAGGGAAAGCGCTTTGTAATCCGGCCTTCTTTCTGACTTGGAATGCTTTGGAGAATAAAAATGCGATCATGCCGTCAAGTTTTCACACGGTTTTATTTATGAGCTTTTTTAATATTGCACGTTTTCATTTTAGAATTAAAGGTTATATAATATTAACATAAAACGTATTTTAGATCAGTGGTTTTGCCCGAGGCCTTTTTCTCGTGAATTACCTCATTTTCCAAGATTTCATGAGAAACATTAGAAAATTCAGACAGCTGCCTTATTTCTTTATAGGGCTCCTAATAACAGATAAACGAAAACATTTTTTCCATTGTCAAGCTCATTAATTCCCCCAGGCAGTGTGCGAATTCCGAAAATTTTATCAGTACTAATGTAACATTGTCATGTAATTATTTGTGAAATAAATTTCAGAATATTTTACATCAAATCGTGTATAGATGCATTAATACCATAATGCCTGCTTAAAAGGTTTTTTCGTAAAATAAACCTTATATTTTATTCTGAAAGCAAAGATGCGCAAGACGTTTAATACCTTTACAACATCATACAAAATTCGTTGTATCTAATTCGAGGCTTATCTTGCCATCTGTAATCTCGCCCCCGTTGCCTACTGCAAAGGCCTACTACATACCTCAAATATCTCCCCCGCCCCCGCCCCGCCGCGCCTCACCCCCGCGGCTTCCCTCCAGCACCCTTCAGCCCTTGAGTTCTTAGCCGAAGTTCATAATACCCTATTAGTGGCGCACACGACCGACAAACATACTGTATCAGACTAGTTGACTTACTCCGAAGCGTTAATTTTTGAGTGTCTGCTTATTGATTTGTGTCAGGTAGTGTTGATATATTGTTTTAGTTTTGAAATTAATAACTTGGTGGAGTAATCAATATCATTGTACGTTGTATAATAGATCAGTAGCTGAGAGCATTAACGGTGAATATGAATTAGATTGAAAATAAGTCACCTAATTTAGGGCAGAGAGACTAAAATTGTACGTCGCCAAAAACATGACGTAATAAAATCCCACCCTAATTGGTGAATCCCCCAAAAATGTAACAAAATAAGCTAGAATCTTGCGAAGAGAATAAATAGGTACGCAACATCTCCCTGTGGGGTGGGTTCACCGGACCGAGTAATAAATCTGTTGACAATCTTTAATTCGCTCGCCTCGTCGCTCAGCGCTCGTCAGATAACCATCTCTTCATAAAAATGAAATCTCCCTCTTTAAGAAACAACCCTCATTTGTCTATTGTTTAATGCTAATACTTTAGTATTATTAAAATGTTACCTAATTATCGCTGCGGATTGCGAGGGAGATTATGAAATGTAATTTGTAAAGTTCTAAACTGTTGCGCAAGTAATGTTTTACTGTTTGTAATAACTCGAGTTTCAGAAGCTTATTTGGATTGTATTAACTTCATTTTCTGTATATATACAAACCACTCAAAAAGCTGTAAGCTACCAAGTTTTTTTTCCTTTATTTATGCCAATGTAAGTTACACAGTCATACAGAGCACAGATCTGCATGCAGCCAACGTTCCCCAACTATCTGTTAACCGGCAACTAGGCTAATAATGTCATATAAAACGCAGGCTGCAGTAAAATACACGTGGCGCCGTGACGACAGCTCGTTCACGACTGGCCGCGTCCGGCGTAAATTGTAGCGTGCGCCTATGAGGGTAGACGGACAAAACCCGAATTACAGCCAAATGGGACGCTGTAATTTGTACATTGCCGGTGAGACTCGACTGAGAGAAATTGCTCTTTGTGCTATGTAGGTCAGATCTCAGGTCATTAATGACCGCTCTTGTATGCTATTACTTTAGTTCGTCTATTGCACTGTGGTTGTTTATTTATTCAAACTCAGAAAGAAGATAGTTTTTTTTACTAAAGCAGAACTGCATTTCCCATTCGAAGAATGGTCTTCAAAAATTCAGTAAACGCTTGCTGTACTTAGCCTAGCTATAAGTAGTCTACACAAAATTTTATCATAGTAACTCTTGTTTAAACAGTTCCGCCCACACTTATAATCAAAACAGTGGAACAAGGGAAGGCAGTGAAACACGTATTATTTAGCGCAGCATGTGCGTCGGATGCTGCAATAGAAATGAAAACCGAATCACAAAGGGCAGCGGCCATTAGCCCGGATATAGCAGCTTAGCGGCACAATGGGGCTTTGGCCCGACCACGTGAACGGTGGACCATCGGCGTGCACCCGCATACCCGCTATACGTGTCTATTGGCGAAAATTCACCTTTGTTATGGGATTACGAATTTGTAGCCGGCGCATGTGATGAGAGGAAACCAGTATACCATCATTTTACTACGAAAATTAATAGCCAAATTCGATTCTCGGATCAAAATTACAGCTTTAATTATTTTTGCAAAGTGATGTGTTGGTACACTAATTTATTTACGTCAGCGCTACATAATTTAATTATTTATAAAAATTTTAAAGCTCTGCGTTCGCTTCAATGAGTCGAGCGCACTTTGCCGATCGATCGTTGGAAAACTGCGAACAAAATACACAGCATAGGTACAATTTATCTGAGTTTCTGTAGATTGCCTATCTAGCTGCTGAAATGAATTATCATGAATTGTGTAAAAAGAGAAAATTACCAGAAAATACAAAGCCAAATTAAAGAAAAAACTTTCAATTGAATCCAACAAAAGTCAAGTCAGGCACTTTAATATTAAACGCTCAAGTTTGGTAAATTTAATAATTTACCAGCAGAGTCCTTAGGGTACCGCACGGAAACTAAATAATGTCTTAAAATGTGAAAGTTTTTGAGCAGAGCATAAGTCCCTGTAGATCGTACGGAACCGAGGAGGGTGCAACTAGTTTCGTCGGAAGTTATTCCGTGGCATGGCATCCCTTGAGCTCCAATAAATAACAGTTGCACAGACCACGTCACGATCAGAACTGATGCTCGATATTATTTGTGTTTATTTTTGTCTTATTTTATTCCCAATTGTATTTTATTTTGTTTTGTTCTGAAAATAAGTTTTTATAAACGGATATTTATAAGTTGCATAGTGTTGTGTTGATGTTAAGCACTAATGCAATTAAATTACTCATGCGGATGTCACCGATATATGCAATTCCAGAGGGAGTTAAAATGATGAGCACGAAGCACTTTGTTTAAACTAATCACTTATTTTAAACCCACTTGACTATTAAACACATTCAAATGAAATCGCATTTTACTACAAAACAAACGTGAACTTTAGAAGCCATTTGGAACGCAACTAAGCCATCTCACTGCATATTAAATTCGAAAAACAAATATGGCGAAGTTTGCATTGCTCTGTGAAGCACATGTCTGCTTATGTGGGTTGACGTATTTATTATTTATTTGGGAATTCTCGGGGCTCCGACGCCCGACCGCCGGAGCCGACAAGTCAGAATTATGGAAAAATAACTCATCTCCGACGACATATTGACTTCGCCCACAGACGGGGAAATAGCGGCACGCATCCTTTCGGGAATTGCATCGATACTTGACGATACTGTTGTGTTCGGCGCTTTTGGGTTTTAGCTTATTGCTCTTCGATGTTGATGGAACTTGTTGGCTCAAGTTGTGCTTCATAAAATATGAACTCACATCTGAACCTCACAGTGTAAATAATAACATAGACGTAGAGGAAAATGTTAACGTGACATTTGAAATATAACGAATTGATATTAAGCTGTAGCAAAAACAAGAAGATTTTTACAACCATTCAGCTCCCTGCTGCCTATTGTGAATGATTCAAAAAAGGCAAATCAGACTCCAACAAAGGGTACGGTACAGGCCAAACCGCAGTTTATTTTCATCGCTCCATAAGAAAGCTACTTTCAGCAAAATGCCGATTTCAATAACAGAAGAGTTCATTGAATAGAGTTACCTCATAACATTTTTATTGTACAATAAGAGTCGTTCCATCGACAGGGGAACGAAAACGGTCTGATATTGCTTATATCGGATGATTGGGGTGACGCTACGTAAGAAGATGAGCGAGAAATGAGAAAGCGAATCAAGACTCGCTCCCCATTTGTTTCTGATGTAAAATCTTTAAATGCCGCTGTAGAAATGAGTCGAGCAAGCGATCGCTAAGCCGACATTGGGACATTGTGTTTTAGATCGTCTAGGTTCAGAGTTGCGAACCGCAACCGCGACTGCGACTCGTTCACGTTAAGTGACTTAGAAACTGCGATTATTACGTTCCTCCTCAGTGTTGTACCTGCAATATATTTATGTTGGGTGGTTATATGATCAAGTCATATGAGTTGTTATGAAATATTAGAAAATGAAGACAGAGGGGTTGCAACGAGATTGTATTACGATACGAAATGATGCTAAGGGTGAATTTGAGGTATCTATTCTAATGTCATCTGCATTTCTTCAGTATTTGAATTAGTTTTAATGCTTCTGTGAGAGCAGGATTATAGTAGCGGTAACTGCACGAAGCTCATCAAAATTTTTAATTAGTCAGACAGTACCAACCAAATAAAATCGAGCTAACTAAACCGAAAACATGTTAAAAACTTTCAAACGGTTCGCAAACAACTCATTAACCATTTAATCTTTAATTCCGTCTACAAAGTGTTGCCATAAACCGTCCCCTAAAAATGGCGAATAAAGTTTTATTCTTAAGATTAGAGGACTATATCTTGCAGTAAAAGAGATAAACAGAGTCTGTAAGGCGTAGACAGCCTGTAAACTATTTTCCATGTCAGCGAAAGTGCGCGTTTATGAACAGCAAGTTTATGGTAGCGGGACCGCGGATCTCCCATAAAGTTTGAACAGCGCAGGTGATAAAGCGAACCTCGCCGTTACTAAATTCCAGCTGCATTTTAACGAGAATACTTATGAATTATTTCACGGTTTTTAAACAAGCTGTGAGTGCAGATTGTACGGTTTATGTCTTGTGTTTATTTTGATGGTGGCGGTTCAAGTTTTAGAGCCTCGATTGATTTATTTAGGCATAAGATTGTGAATTGTCAAAAAGCTCTTACAAAAGGCAAAAAAATAGCAAGCGATAGGTTACTACCTACTATTGATTACTTGTTAATCGATTGACAATAGTTCAATAGCTAGAAGTTTGGAATGGAGAACAATAAGTTACAAAAATCTTAAACCCATTGAACCTCACAATAAAACGAAGATACGAACCATTTCACCAAAAATAAGTAAATTGCCAATGAAATAACGGTTGGCAGTTCTGACAACCAACGATCGCTTAGTTCTATTTTTAAACAAAAGAAAACTAAACTGAATATCGATATTTAGACACAGCTCTCCGTGGAATCAAATAAAGCCTAGTTCATACATAACGTTCGATATTCGAGAAGCGTGTTATTTGGCGTCGCAGGTTGTCTGTCGGCCGTTCGGCTTCCCACCGGCGGGCTATTTCCGTTCGCTTGGACTCCATTTCCGACCTCCTCGATACGGTGTGTCCTTGGCTTTGTATTTCTAACGGCCTAATTGTAGGGAAATGTGACGCGATATGTTGAGCCTTATTTTGATGGCTGATGGATTTCTACTCTTTGCCTGATATGCGATCCTGGTTCTTCCAGATAAGTTTTTACTTTTGTAGTAAGTTTCTTACTCGAGTATTTATGGGAATTACCTCTTGAATGTTTTTTTTGTGCTTTATGTAAATCTACTAATTATAGTGAGTAGGAAATGTCCTCCCAGTAGGAATAGAGTATCCTAGAGCACCCCGCATCCCATAGTTAACAAGATGTTTTTAGACGACCCTATTCTTATAACGTCCCCTGAATGGACTCCTAATAGACATGAAAATATGTCAAAAATAGGGACAACCATGCATCTTATTCATATAGGTATACTTATATCACGCAAGGGAAGTCAGGGAGCCCCAAAATATTGCACAAGGATACATGGAGAAACTGATCTCCGGGTTGTTGACTTTGTTTACGAGTAGTTCACGTTATATTGTGTAAGGGATAGTTTACCCCACTCGAAAAAATGAATGGCCGAAATACAAGCCTTATTGGATGAACATTCTTCTTGTTTAAGAGGCTTTGGTTTACGGGGTAGTTAGTATAGTTCATTATATTTTATTGAATATAATTGGGTACCTCTTTATTATAGCGATGAGAGCTATTTCAATTTTGAATTTGTTAATTTAAGTGTGTGGGATAAATATATCCCAAAGTTTGTTTCATTTCTTTATGTAGCCTTTGATTATTTGAAATTATTCAAAAATCCATAAACCTCAAAATAATGTTGTCGCTCAAAATTCCTTGATTTCATTTTTTCTTCAGTTCGCAACTTAAAACCTCCCTAGAAAACCAACTGCCAAATCAATACCCAGAGGAGCCTACTCTAAAACTTTTCAATACATTAAAAAACATCTAAAAAAACAAAACACGGCTGACATTCAAATTGCATGCAACCCGACACCGGCACAACAAGGCAGCGACTAATTTATTGCTCTCGGCAAGTAGGCGTCTAGCGAGCACCGACATATCGCGTCACAACTCAAACACGCACTCCACGTAAGTGAATAAATGGGTAATACGACACCAGCGGCCGATATTTCTTCGAACAACTTCGGAGACTCCCCCTTACTTGTGTAAAGTCGATCAATCATCGGCCGTGCCCCACCGATCATTGCCTGAACTCTTTCATTTATCTAATGAGTTCCGAATGCCCACACCCCCTGTTTGCCGGCCGGGTCGCGCTTCGACACGTCTTGATGAATTAATCGCTCGGAAACAAGTATGATCGCTCTAATAATGTTACGTAATTATTTTATTGAATATCAGAAAGTATGTGGTTGTTGAAACTTTACGATCGCATATCAAAGTTTAGATATATATTTTATAAAGAATATATAGTTCCTATTTTATTGGCTATACGTGGACGCCTAATTTTAACTTCTTTAGACCCAGATTGCGTTCGTTTTATACGGCCTCGGTAATCGTATTCCTGTCATCACAAACCGCTGCCACTTTACTCTTAGTAAAGAATTTTGAACTTGAATTAGAGCCTAAATCGAATTTTAATACCAGGTGGCATTACACCCAATCCATTCTACAATAAAAACGCAAACAGTCAGACATTTCACGGGAGCATTCAATGATCACAACCTGAACCAGCCACAACTGAGCCTCGGCAAAAAATACTTTAAAACTAATTTCAAGGACAATAAAAGACGAGCGCTGCAGTTTGTTCATTTATTAAAGGTAGCAAAACAAATGAAAAACAAGTTCGTGAGTAGAGGGCACAAAGTGCAACCATCGGTTGTAAGCTTTCTGTCAGACTTAATGTTGGATTCCAGATTAACCAGATCTGAAATGCGCTGGCCTTAATCCACTTAAAATAACAACAGGGCTAATGCTCCCCCGCAGTATCTCGGCGTTTCTTATTGTCTCGTGTCGCAGGGATTTCGTGCCAATTTATTACAAGTTGTAGCTACCGAGAATATTACTGCAATTGTAATATGTTTGGAGATTTGCTTTCGGGTGGATACAAAAATATTTTCTGAAAGTCTATTCTAGTCTTTAAATACTTTTATCCTTCAACTTAATTGACAGGCACCATTGGAACATATTTCATCATTTAAATGCTGTTTATCTGTAATTAATTAAAATAATCTCAAAGGTGGAAGTACCCTCTGAAATCCCCTTAGCAAAGTTTTATTAAACGCGGTGTTTAACGAATACGATATACTCGTACGTTTGAAATTTTGAGAGGAATTAGTTTTGAGCAGTTCGAGTTCACAAGTTGTTGATATCCCTCGGGTGCGAGGCGTTTTAGAGCAACGCTACATGCTCCTTCAACCCATTCAACTTTGGCTCTAAAGTTTTAAGTCTAATTGAACTTTAAATTGTCATGCGATATACATGAAGAGCGAAAAATTGATGGATGGTGGCTGCATGCTCACGTTAATTACTTAAATATCAGTAACAAAGGCATTCTGCGGCGCGGCCCGACAAAAAGGCGCGCGTGTGAGTTGTGATGAGCGATCGCTACAGCGGACCAACTTCGCCGACCGGTGTTCATTAGAACTTAGACTTGTATGAATTTTCACCAACTTTCCGACGTAATGAACACTAAAAGGAGGCAAGTTTGAACGCTTCAAATTTTAATACTGCTCTGCACGGTTCGCCGCGGACAAGGTTTAATACTAAATTGGCCGTATGGAATTCATAGGTACCGACAGAGTTAGAAATCCAATATCCTCTGTAACTTGCTTTTAAATGAACTCTCCCGGTTTGCGTGGCTTTTAAATTGTCTTTGTGATACTTCGAATGTGTTTGCGAACATTTCACCACAAATTCGAGTTTTGGAAGAAAATAATTAAATGTGTAGACTAATAACATGATGAAAGTACTCAAGTACATGTCTTTGCAGGTAGTAGGTAACTGCTGTTAATAAAGAAATATTGATTATATTTTTTCTCATTGTTACTACTTTGTCTGACAGAGTGTTACTAAATAACTTAATTTAGGATTTTATTCCCTTCATACAAACGCGCTAAAGAGCTCGTGGCTAAGTCAAAGCCGCGCGGATCGATCGATCATAAGGTTAAGCAACGCTTGGCCCGGTCGGTCCGTGGATGGGTGAC
>NWSH02000210.1:8173343-8206194 GCA_002382865.2 Heliothis virescens
CGATCAATCTTTTTGAGGCTTCCTAGTTAATTTACGCTCACCGCACGTGAGATACTGTTTCAGCACTCTGCCTTGCTTACTCTTCATGATGTCGCCGCGACATTCTCATAGGCCTTCCTATTTGTGGCTTATCCTTATTCATAACGTGTTACGATCTTCACCTCATTTTCACCCCAGACTTATGTTGTTTTAACTTCTTGTTTTCAATGCTCATAGTTTCTAGTTATTGAATTCTTAGAATGTTTGAATCAGTTCTTTATGATCCAGTATTTTTTCTTTGCATCATGTCTCCGTTTCCACAGTCGGATGTTTTTCTTTCGCGTGATCTTTATTCTTCTTGCGCGTTTTTTGCCTTTCATAGACTTTCTTCCATTTGTTGATTTCTTTTTTCACTTTCATGATGTTATGTTTCTTTCCCCTGACCTGTTAGGATATATGCTTCTTATTATCATGCATTAGGATTTTGTACACATCAGTTTTATGGACTTTGAACGTTCAATCCATACTCAACTTTCTTTGTTAACGCAGATTCTGATGTTTGATTGACCGTGCCTGTCGAATTTACTACCTCTTTTTCATTCGCTCGAAGTCTCAATGTAGACCTGGTCCAAAAAATCCATAGTCACATCTATTATTCAGCCTGTGAATCTCCTCTGCTGGAATAACCTACCCCCAGATAGGTACGAACATATCTTTTACTTCATTACATTATACGCAAAAAAAACAACAATATCTGTTCATTTCTCACCTATTGTATTTAGATTAATTTGGAATCTAATGTGTGAAACTAGAAACAAAATCTAGTTTTCATTTGAATAATGCCATCATATCAATTACACATATGTAGTATGTACTTTAGTACTGTTTTGGCATAACTTCACCCACCTTCAACTTTCCTTACTATCTTTTTCGTGTTGTGGGTGTTGGTTGGGTTGTTTCTTTTTGTCTTTGTTGTTTGTGTGGTGTGTGGGGTGGTGTGTGGGTGGTTTTTTGTTTTGTTGTTTTCTTCCTCTCTCTATTAAATGACGTAATGTATTATTTAATATTTTGTATCCAATTTCTTATTTGTTATTCTCATTATTCAACATTATTATGTGTTGTTATTTCATTAATTATGGCGAGTTCTATGGAAATTTTTTTTTATATTTTATTACCTCTGTCAATTTTATTTTTTATTATATTTACTCTAATAATATTTATTTTTATATTTTTTAATTATGATCTTTATTGTTATATATTGAGTTGATGTGGTGTAGTGTTTCTTTCTTTTCGCCTTATATGGGATCTTCTTGTATCTACAGATGTTGGCTGCCTATAAAAAAATAGCGTTCAGTAATTTACCATTGATAAATAATTCTCATGAAAACGCGCCTAATAAATAAAAAATGCAATACTTAACCAAAACTCCACATTTATTGCTACTGAAATATTTATAATTTTTGTCTTTGATTGACCTGCTGATTTAACTTGGTTATACTATAACAAGCTGCTTTTGTGATTTCGTAATTATTGAGCTAATTACTATGATATTGTCAATTAATTCCTGACAATACTGTCTAAATTCAGACACACAAAAACAAGCGCATATCGTCTATTTCCCGTCTCCCATTGTTCTTAAGTCTCCCGTAGTTCTAATGTATATTAATCTTATGTATTTATGACAAAAACTCCTGAAACTTGATCAGGACTTGGCAAGTCAGCATCTTGCTATATGTAGTGATTCAGTTGCAATTTGTGCTGATCCAAATCTATATCAAAACTTTAATAATAAATTGACGAAACTAAAAACCAAACCCATATACAATGATTTGACGTAAAAACTTTCTTCCTTCTCGTCTTGGAATTTTCTGCCTTTCGACAAAATTTCATCAAATTAAAAACTCAAGATTTAGTTTCAAATCGATTTTTTTATATTTTACACCGACCTTTACCAAAAAAATGTCTATATGGCGCAATTGAATTTAGCTCACCTAATTTCTTAATAAAACTTAGAAAACGATACGAGTATACTTAGCTTAAAGGGAATTAGTGGTTACACATCTGGAGTGTCCTCAAAACCAACAGCCAGCAATCCACAACCAGCCTTAGATAATTAGATACAGTAAGTAATGTCTTATGGTAAAACCACCTCTATTTCTATATACTATAATATCGAGACTAAAGATGTTTGTTGTTGAACGCGCCACTCTCAAAATAAGACTTCATCCGATTCTGAAAACTTCTTTCAGTCTAGATATTCCCATTTCATAGAGCGTTACGTTTTTATCAGGGTGTGCGGAGTTAGCTTGCGATTGGAAAGCGCGTGAAAACAAGCTGGAAGCTAGTTGATTAATATTGTAAAGCTGAAGAGTTTGTCGATTTTTACTCATAGCTACAGGACCGACTTTCAAAACATTTACATTCTGTTTAATAGCCCTATCTTTCGGGGAAGGTTTCACTAACAATAGGCTTCTTTACTTATCTAAAGACCGAATCCCATGGCGACGCAGAAATTAATTGAAACTAGTTTTAATACGGTAAATTAGTTACCAGTAATATAAATGACATTAGACATACCTGCCATCAACATTACTTCCGTCATTGAATGTCTTTGAACATCTTTGGCAGTCGTTACGGCAGTCAGAACCAGAAATTTTGACAAACCAGATCTACCAAGGGGTGCAGGTTGCCGGGTAACTGAAGCGTTGTGTGAGGTCAAGACTTCAGTTAGGCAGTCGCTCCATGTAAAACACTGGTTCTCAGCTGCATCCGGTTAGACTGGAAGCCGACCCCCACATAGTTGGGAAAAGGCTAGGCAGATGATGATAATATTGAATAGGTAAATTAATTACCCAAGTAATATAAAAGTGTAATTAAACTATACCTGCATCAATTCCACAGTAACACACATACAAAACGGTGACTATTCCTATGAGTTTGAGCATTTCTCGACTACTTTATTGCTGCTGTTGTTTGGTAGGTAAACGATTTTCATGCATGAAATCAATATGCTACACCTTCATATCAAACTACTTAAAATAAACTTATACCCAAACTATAATAGTTATTGCATTTCGAAGGTTTTATTCGAAGCATTATAAAAATCCAATAAAATTATGGATATTGTGAATAGCGTTACATGAAATCGAGACTATAACTTCTGAAGGAATGATAAGCGAAGGTAGGGAAACACCGGATAGTTAAAAAAAGGACACAATAAATAAATCTCTAAGTCTATACCTTAGGCATAACAATATTTGTGGTCAATCTAATGGACGGAAAATAAATGGAATGCGCGAGAACGATTTTTTTTATTATATGCAACGTACGAACGCATTTATATGTAGGACTGTAGATACCCATAGATTATGAATACGAATTCACCCCATCTCTCTGGGTTAAACCTGATAGCCATTTTTAAAGCCCGTTTACACATTGCGATTTCATTGCCCGTTGCTTGCCATTTTATTGCAGGAATATTTGACAGACGACCATTTACCTATGGCACGATTACGTTTACACAGTGCAAGTAGCATCTCGCTGGAATAAAATGACAGGCAACGGGCAATGAAATCGCAATGTGTAAACGGGCCTTTATGCAGGTAGTCATACAACTAAATAATCAAATTATTCGCAGTTTTTACATATGAAAAATGATAATTCTTGCTCAGAACAACTGAAGCAACATTCATGATTCCCATTTAAGATGATCAGCGCATTGGTACCATCCATCTGTGGACTTAGTTTGACTATACTTTTTGGCACAAACCAAACATTCCGAATTCTCCCGATAGGTTTCCTTTTGCTACTTTTTACCGGGTTTTTTTTAATTTTAAGTACTCATGATAAGGCTATGGCTTAAGTACTCATGATAAGACTATGCCTTATCTGCCAGTTATTTTTTAGGGTTCCGTAGTAAACCAGGAACCCTTATAGTTTCGTCCGTCCGTCGCGGGCGCGCATAGGTAATCTCAGAGACCGTTAGCGCTAGCAAGCTGAAAGGTACCAATTTCCTGAATGTTGGTTGGTTGAGTGATAGCGTGGAGAGACAATAGTTTTTTTTTTTAATGAAAATTAGGAAGTTTAATGCTTACAAGATTTGATATTGTTCTTATTTTAAACAGTTTAATTTTTCACAAATCCATGCCATACCATAGGAACAATAGTGCCACATTTTTATTTTTTAAACAGCGATAATACTTAAGATATCTGCGAGCACTATATGCTTTTCTAAATCGCGACCAGCGGGACATTAAAAATTTCACGACCCCTCTAAAAGTGTTGTTTTACTGTTCCTTATTGTTATAGCAAAGGTCTGGTCGTAACACCGTGGCCCAAGTACCACACGTCAGCCATTAAGTAATCGACGACCTCATGATATAAATACTTTGTAAAGAATAACTTCGCTGATGAAAAAAAATATATATATTTTCTAAAAAGGTTGCAAAAGCTAATAGTTCGTTTTCAGATGCTTGACCCTTTTTCCAGCCAGATTTAACGTTTAAAAATGTTACAATTTTGTAATAAAATATTTAAATAGGTACCTAAATAGTATGTGCAATAATGTGCAATAAGACCCATTCTTAGAATAAAGATAACAAATTGTTTGTGGCGCCTTTTCCTAATGATGATGATGTCGTCCTGTTATCCCTCATCAGGGATATAGGGCTCGCAGAAGATTTTTCCACTCCTTTCGATCGTGAGCCTTTTCCTAATACCTAAATGAATTACAAGAGAAAAGAGCCTGCATTTTGAGTTATCAGTAGGTACATATTAATTATTCCACTTAATATATACCTAATTGCTTCTCCTAAGTCCTCCAAAACCATGCAATGACCGCGAACTCTCATCATTTAGGCCATATTATAAAGCGTCGTAAACCTGCCTTAAGATTTACACCTACACAAAAAAACTGTTAGCAGTACCAAGTCAATCTTCATCCAGCGCAGCTGCCGTAAATCGGACCCCTGACCTCAAACGGTTGCCGGGGTGTGTTCAAACTGCCCGTTAATGGCCTCGCTCTGGACTTTAAAGTAGAATCTCCTACTTAGCATTTTTACAAGAGCGATTAGTATTTTCTTACACGACTGCCAATAAATAGGTATGTCCACACTTTTAAAAAAATACTCTTGGCTATTAAACATTTTTTTTTTACATCAAAGAAAGTTCCAATATACTTATGTGCGTCTAACGGCCGTTCCCAATAACCTATCTAACTCTGGATTTGCTTACCAGAGATAGAAATTTGACATTACTTGTATAGGGCTAATGTCAAAATACTGTCACTAGTAAGCAAATCCAGAGATAGACAGAATATTGATTTCCGCAGTTAGTCGATAGTAATTATATCCTTACAAAATTCACAATGTAACCATTTCCAAACCTAATACATACTAGTATAAGCAGCCATGAAAACAATCCCAAATACAGGAAAACTTCATAAAACATATTTGCTCGCGGTTAATTTAAATCAAAACTGAAAAGCAAGAATGTAAGGGCACGCGCCGAAACAATAGTGAGTGACGAACAACATTGTACCTATATTTTATGTGGAGATTTACAAGGTGCTAAACCCTACAAACTGAGCGCAGTCACGGAACACAAGCACACGAGCTCACTGTAAAAAATAACTCCGATTCTAACCTAAAAATAAAACTAAAAATGAATCGTCACGTATTTAGTATCCGCAGATGAATTTACAAATACCATTATACGAGGAACTTAATATTTCATTTGACAGAACTCTCACCCTAGTGATGAAAATGGCAGTCTATGAAGTACTCAGTACATTAACATCAAATTTCGTCGACAATAAAACAAACCGTTAAGCCCAACGATTTCCCGTCTAAGGGTCGCCAGCACATAAGAAACGCACAACTGGAGCGATGACACAAATGACTAAAACATTATAATAAAAGTGCAACAAACAGGCAGCCCTAACGCCAAATATATTACGCAATTAAGCTTTAAACACTCTGCCTTTGCGTACGGCTGAGTTTAATTTATTTTTCCCTTTTTGACGACGAGAAATTTATTTTCATAACTGATAATAAATGTCAAGTCATTGTAGTAATAAAGTGAGTGAGGGCTAGCTTCACCCTTCCGCGTGGCCGTTCTAACACGCTGACACTCGCGACACCCTACCAGCTATTGTTCCAACTAATACGTGAATTACAATTAACATTAAATAATATACAAATGTTTTATTGTGTGAATAATTCAACATTAACATCTGCGTGTAGATATTTATCGAAATGTTTAGACGTTATAGAGACACAAACACAATAGATAAGTAAAGTTTCGATGGTTAAATATATAAGCACTCATTGGACTCGTTGGACATCGCGTATTATCTTTAGATATCTTCTAAAATCTACTGGGAGAAATATAATTTTGTATTTTATTTAATGGCTTTCAGAAGTGAAGCTGCCAATGCGAGTTAATTCTGACGCCAAGCAAGTAAACAAAATTTAAATAAAACAAAAAGTGTTGTTCAATGAAGTGGTGGGAATGCTTCAGGGGCGGGTTTTTATAGTGGCTGACGGCGATCCAATCTGCTAATACGATGGAATGGAACTAAATCTCGAGAGGACCGCCGCACATGTCCTTCCACTTGAGGAGAACTCCTCAAATGAAATGGCGATCGAGAACTCGATACGTAAGTACACATAACTTGCGAGCACTGAGACTGTTTCAAGGCTAGTTCTAATTGTTTTTTTTTATTGCTAGTTGATATGTCATATAAATTCTTCTAGCCAAAATAAGTACTTAGTCTAATTCAAAATACTTGTCTAAATACCTAAGGACTGTGGGTCTGTGGTAATACTTTTGACTGTTAGATATATATTTTTCAAAGACGAGCTCTTTTCAAAAGCATTAATACAAAAATATATGTATAAAACTGCAAAAACTGATACAGAATCATTATTTAAATTCAATGGCTACTTCCTCGGAGAGATCTTAGGTCCGAAACAATCTTTTCGCTGTCAATTACATTAGAAATCTTACTCCATCGGGTGTGTATTTACATACGGAGGTACCTACATGTACCTACTGCACTCCGCTTGATTGCGGGTCAAATGCTGATCATTGCTATCCCGAGGAGAGTACGTATGCTCGGCTGCCATTTTGTTCTACACGACGAGAGGGTTGAGAATTTGAGAAGAAAATGACACCGAAATAATCCTAAAATATTCAAAAGAAAACAATTTTTTGCATAAGCGGTATACGAGTATCATATCTACTTTTGATAAGAACTTATGTAATGCTCTAAATAGCAGGCAAAAGTGTAATTGAAATCGAAGATAGATTTTGAACGTGTTAGGTAACGGCTGGATCCCTGCTTCTTCTAAAGAGATCGTGTCCTAGATATTGCGGCTTTTTAGGCTAGGTTTAAATATCCGAATACTTAGTACCCTATATTCGACTTAAAATTATTGCTAAGCTACGCGAACTTTAACCAACCTTAACAGAGGACCAAGGTGTATAAACCGTTTATAACGATTCGTGTATGTACTGAAAATAACGGAAGTAACCGAATTTATAGCTGATTAGGAAATCTCGTACACGTGACTTGCCGTAGCTAAATTTTACATTAATGCACAATGCCGACTAAATTGGAAAACATGGTAACAATAGCATGTAGGTATGTAGGTACCTACATTAGCTAAAGTTTGGTCATACCCCGGAGGCATCGTATAATACAGGTAAACAAATACAATATTGTTTTATTCTAATCGATGTTTGTTGGTTTATGAGCACATATTATCGATTTCCTAACCGGTATCGAGAAACTGTGTCTATGGTACGAAGAAGAACAATATCCTGAACTGTATCATTCGCATCACTGTGCGCCCAGTCCACGATAGTGATGAACAACATTTTACAGGCTTACACTTAACTGTAGTCAATCGATTCGTACCTGTAAACTGATTCGCATAAGGTGGAAAGTTCTAACGCAGAGTCTGAGCACTTGGAACATTTTCATGTTCCATTAAAATAATAGCCATGTCAAAAGCAGTGCTCGAGTGACGCGAATACTTTCCGACTGCTTGGCTTTATTTTATTGCGCATGTTTTAATATTAATTGTAAGTTTTCTGCCTCGATGAGCGGACGACGACTTAATGCAAATGTATACGCTTGTCAAAACGTTTAAGGCGGATAGTGAAATTCATGGCAGTTTATTTGCGCGCACAATTTCATTCTCGTTATAAATAAAAGGGAGTCCATATAAAGTAGATTGTTTTACCTCAACTTCAGCGTGTACTTCGGGAGTTTTGCGTAGACAATAGCGGGAAGTTTTTAAAGGGAAAATTATGACAAAAGCTGAATTTATAAAGGCTGGGGAGAAGGGTGGCGGGTGGCCGGTGGCCATGGGTCACGAGGCCAGCTCACGTGGCTACCCGGCATGCACCTCACTCCGATGTGGTAACTACTGATCATTTCGACATTCGAAACTTTTTTCAACCATGGTTTTCTTGGGTCTTCGGTATCGAGTTCTGGCCGGCGAATGAGCAATGTGTTGTGGATAGGAAAATAATTATGTAAGTACTTAAGTACGCTTTGATTCAAGTAGGGAATACTTATGTATTCATTTGTAACTTATTATTTTAGTAACAGAAAATATTCATACAAACTGCACACCACATTTCTCCCTGACATTAAAACGCCGTCGAAAAAGGACAGATCTTAGATTAAAATCTCGAAACAAAAATAACGGGCGGCAATGGCTACGAGCGACGGCTCTCGTTGAAATAGATAAAGCCCCGAGATAAGCCGTCAACGTCGCCAGTTGTCACAAATGTGTGGCAGCTCGTTACAGGACACGCCCAGCGCTGGGAATATCAGCATATGCCACGATGCCGCTCGGAGCTGCTCATCAAATGGGAATTCACTTATTGTTTGGGATATTAACTTTTGTTTTTATGGCATCATTTTGTCGTACTGGCATTTGATTATGTAAGTAAGTACCTACCTATATATTTTTAGAGATTGTTGATAAAATGATGCGAATATAGAAATGCGGTAAGAAATTACATTTAATTAGTAACTACACTTATATGATACCTAACCTACATCGTAAGGTAAAGGTAACAAAGGTACTTAGGCAGTGTATAAAGATAACCCTTTAAGCAATAAGACACCTTATAATAAAATATCCAGGTAACTACATGTCCTTTCCTTGCGATGTACAGACGACAGCACATCAAGTTACCACAATCTGTCAAATTTCTGCGATAGATTTTCAACCTTATCACATGGAAGGTTAATGTTTGATTGGTAAAATTTGACAGATTCGGGTACCGTGACCTGCTGTTGTCTTTACCTAAATAGTATGACCTATTATGGAACAGTCACATCACGACCATGAAGAGCACTTTGACAATAAATGCATACAGAATAAAAATAATAAGACGGGTCTTCCAATAATGTGTAAATGATTAAGTAGGTATTATGTTACAGTATATCTTACGGTTTATTAATTAATCACCTTCTAAAAGTAAATTCCAAATGTATGAAAAAAATATCAAAATTGAAATACATACTTACGGTAATACGGTTGAACTGAGAACCTCCTCCTTTTTTTGGAAGTCGGTTAAAAATTACTTTTAGCCCTGTGAAGTACTGCCATCTTTTGAGTAAAAAAAAGAATTTTGTTCCTGCCATCTATTGAGAAATTTTAACAAGAAGAGTTCAGCTACTTCCTAATAGGTGTCGCTTTCTAAATAGTAACTCTACTCACCACTAGATGTCACTGCTTCCTTGTTACAATTAACTACAAGAGATGGCGCTTCTTTACAATTTGAAAAGTACGATGACACACAAAAGATGGCAGTGGCGTAACATACAGTATTACCATTTTCACAATAATAATCATTTTTTTTAGAACATTTATTATTTATCATGATTAAAGAAACAGATGTTTCTCTAAATAAAACTAAATAATAACTAATTTACAATCAACTCTATAATATATTTTACAAATAGAAGTCACTAGAATATTTATGTTGACTGGCAAGAATGTAGATATATTTTTTTCGGCAAGGATCCCTCTCCGGGACTCGGGATGGGTCAAGTTTGAGATTGTGGAGTTGATTGTACTGTGGTTTGGTGTGTGACTGTCGATTTATGTAGTGTTTTGTTTATGAATTAAAATATTGTTTATTTTATTTTCTGTCGTCGAAGCAAACGAAGTTGAAGGTAAGTGATGCTTATTAACATTTTATGGTAACTAAATCTTTTCATATTTTCTTCTAAGACAATCGGAACATCACCAAAGGATAATAAAGTGTTTGGGTGTAAAAGCTGAAGGATGGCCCGTTTTAATCCTCAGTAACTGGCACCATAACTTCTTTGCACAATCGTCCTTCTCAAAACAACTTATTAAAGTCATATCCTTGTAACATCTTATCTTGCGAACATTTTACTGGCGTTGATACATTGTGAGTGACTACTCAATAAACTGGGATTCATAGCTGCACCTTGACGTAGTCGACATAAAGAGATAGGGCCCCAGTTTGTGTGACAAGAACACGCGTATTTACAGTTAAGTAAACTTATCTATAACCTGTCTTTCAAGTTCGTGCACTTAAAGGAATGCTCCAAATCTCGAATTAATTTTAATATAAGCAGAGTAAGTAAGTACTGTACTTAAGTATCTATCTATCTTACTGGTAATGGTTAAGATCTACTGTAACTGTAGCTACAAACTTTCTATAATGTTATCAAAGTAATAACTTAGTTTTAAAAGTACACTTAAATATGACCTAAGTTAACTTATCTAGACTAGTCTAGACTAGGTGATAATTTTCTATAAGTCTTAAATAAAAATATAATTAGTTTTGTGAATACATATCAGTCTTAAAAATAAGGAAGTACATAATTGTAACTTCATACTTTAGAGTTTACAACACTATAAAGGGACCAAGTACTCATTATGATGTCAAATAACCTGTGCACAATTATGTAAATGAATAAGAATAAAAATATTTATTTGTGTGTAGGTAATGTTAAGTATATTCTCCCTACCATAAAACTATAGCAACCCCTAAGTAATTAATAAGAAATTAATTATATAGGTTTATTTTTAATATTATTTAGGTACACAAATTATCCAAATCTGAAGAGGAAGTAATTCAACGCAACAGGAAAGGTCAGCCAACCAAAACCAAGGAAAACTTTACCATTTTCCTCACATATTAGTATAATTAATTAATTTATCTTCAGATATCAAATTGTATATGTAATTGTTTTTAATTATTATTTTAAATTTAAGAAGATTATCGGCTAGAAATGATAAAATAATTAATATAATTATAGTTTTGTCATTAAACTTAACAAGAAATGGGGATTTTTTTACTCCGTAATTTATAAAACTTAAACATATCAGAAGATACATTGAAATCTGTCAAAACAAAAAGAATAAACAGAAATCAATTGGTACTTACCACACTTATCTCAACTCCCTGTCATCTTTTTGAAGTAATAAGTAATTGATAGATGACTAGATGACTATATTATATTAAATAATATAATAATGGATAACAACGTTGTTTGCAGAGAAAAGTATATTTTTATTGTGTCAGATATTAAACATGTCATGAATATAAAAATAAACAATGTTCGAATATCAAAAACCTCTTGAGGTGTATTCACTCAAAGAGTTCCAACACTTCCCCTCAAACAACAATTATTTGATATCCTGACATCATCACATTCATCACAACACATCACACATACCCAAACTCAACTCACGCACACATCTATCAAACGCTACTCGACCCAGGGGCTTAGTTAGTACATCTGCTGGGTTCTTTATCGAACATACATAGTCCAGACATACAACATTCGATAGAATGCAATCTCTGACATAGTGCGCTCTTATGTCAATGTGCTTTGTTCTTCTGTGTGCCACAGGATTGTAGGCAAGCTTTATGGCACTTTGGTTGTCCACAAAAATGCAAATGGTCATTAAAGGTTCACCTCGTATGAAAGCATTCAACTGTCGCAAGTGTACTGCCTCCTTTGTCGCCTCCGACAGAGCAATGTATTCAGCTTCCGTTGACGACAGTGCCACACAGGTTTGTTTGCGGCATTCCCAATTAATCAAGCAGTTGCCGCACCTAAAAATGAAACCAGAAAATGATTTGCGGTCTTTTATATTCCCTCCCCAGTCAGCATCAACGAATCCCGTGATGTCCTGCACCAGCGACTTGGGAAATTTTAAGGACAGATCCTTTGTACCCTTAAGGTACCTTAATATATGTTTCGCTGCTTTCCAGTGACGTTCCTCACTACAGGAATTATATTGCGCCAAAAAATTAACCGCAGCTGAAATATCCGGGCGTGTGTTACAAGCTAAATAGTTCAGCGACCCTATTAGCGCTTGAAACCGCCGAGAGTCTTGGCAGGACAAGAGCTTACCTCCTTCCCCTTCCGCCAAGGCTTTATGGAAATCAATTTCCATCGGAGTTTTCACCGCTTTGCAGTCAGCCATACCATATTCGTCCAAGATCTTCGAAATTAATCTCTCTTGATTCAAATATATTCCGGTAGCCGTTCTAGATAAACGTATTCCCAAAATTTGCCTTGCTTCCCCTAAATCTTTAATACTGAAATGCTTCCGAAGATTTTCTAACAATAGTTCCTTCTGCCGTCTGTCTTTGTAAAATAATAAAAAATCATCGACGTATAAAGCAATATAAAAATTATTATTTTTGTAAAGACAGTTGTCAAAGTCACAACGTTTGAAATTCAAAGACAATAGCACTTCATTTACTTTTTCATTCCATGACCGAGAAGCTTGTTTGAGGCCGTATATTGCTTTTTCTAATAAGCAAACTTTTTCCTTAGAGTTTTCGTCTATGCAACCCTCCGGCTGTCGCATATAAACTCTTTCGTGTAAATCACCGTTGAGAAAGGCGGTGTTCACATCGAAGTGACTGATGAATAAATCCTTTTCAACAGCCAACGATAGCAGCAGTCTAACTGTCGATCTTCTCACGACCGGTGAATAAGTTTCGAAGTAGTCCACGCCGTAGGACTGAGTGAAACCCTTCGCCACAAGTCGAGCTTTATAGGTCTTGTTACCATCTGCATCGAACTTGTACTTGAAGATCCACTTATTTCCCACAATTTTAGCTCCAGGTGGTTTGTCAACTAGCTTCCAGACTTTATTTTCGTACATAGAATCCATCTCTTTCTTCATGGCTTCCTTCCAGTTATCCTTGTCGTTCCGACTTAAGGCTTCCTTAACTGTCAAAGGCTCCGCATCTTCTGTGCAGCATGCAAGTCCATGATGATTTCCTTCTCGGATTCTGTTACGTAGAGGATAACGACATTCACCTTCATTTGATTCTCCTCTATCAGAAGTCTCTTCACTTTCAACATTGTCCACCACGATATTGTGTGCTCCACTATCAGCCGTTTCTCCCGATTCCACCTCCGCATCTTCGTATACTTCAGCTTCATCTGTAGAACTTAACTCTTGAGAAGCTTCCGCACTAACAGGTGACGAACCTGATTGGCCTTCTACCCTAGAGAGTTCCCAAATAATTTCAGCACCTTTGTCACCGCTATCTACAAGCTGACTAGGATTCTCTGAAATCGCTGCTGTAGAATCCTCCAAGAAAACTACATCCCTTGCTCTAACAATGACGCGTGGATTACTGGGATTTATGAAACGATAACCTTTAGTTTCTTCGCAGTAACCTACAAAGATATGTTCTACCGCTTTAGGGCTCCATTTCTTCCGAGTTTCCTTAGGTACGTGCACAAACGCTTTCGTTCCAAAAACTCTGAAATGATTAAATGACTGCACCTTCCCTGTCCATAACTCCTCAGGAATCTTACCATGGTTGCCACTGTGTGGCAGTCTATTCTTCGTGTAAACCGCAGTGTTACACGCCTCCGCCCACAGTCTCACACTCAGACCTTTTTCCGCCAACATAGCACGAGCCATTTCAATAATAGTCCGGTTAGCTCGCTCCACTACGCCGTTCTGCTCTGGAGTGTAGGGAACAGTCAACTGATGTTTTATACCCTTCTGACGTAGAAACCCATTGAACTTCTTGTTCACAAATTCTGTTCCATTGTCCGTGCGTATGCACTTTACCTTCAAGCCGGTTTCAACCTCTACAGATGCTAAAAATATTTTAAAATGAATCAAAACCTCATCCTTTGATTTTAGGAAAAATACAAAAGATTTACGTGTATAATCATCTAAAATAACTAGCATGTAACGAGATCCACCGTACGAGGGTTCAGACATAGGACCACAGATATCAGCGTGAACCAATTGCAGTCTTTCAACCGCTCTGTAAGCCTCACCTACTGGAAATGGTAATCGATGTGCCTTCCCCTTAATACAGGCGACACAAGGCTCCATTACGCTTTTTCCAAAATCCATACCCGGAAGCTTACGTAAATCACGTTCATTTACGTGTCCAAGCCGCCGATGCCACAACATCAAAGGATTACCTGCTTGCACTGACGCCAACGCAGCCCCATCTACAACCACTTGACAACCTTCAAGCTTATAGATTCCCGAGACTTCACTTGCAGCAGCCAAAAGTTTACCTTTGAAATGACCTGGAATCAAATTGTGAATTAGCTTACATCCATCTCTGTCAAAACTAACCGTCCATCCATTTTCTACTAACCTGGAAACTGATAACAGATTGACACGCAAACTAGGTACATACATGACATCCCTCACAGCAAGCATTCGTCCTTTCATGCTCACCATGATGTCACCCTGACCCTCGCATTCCATCTTATCATCATTCGCACATCTTACGTTATTCATACTGACATTCATAACCAAATTTTGAAACCAATGTTTATTAAATGACATATGTCGTGAAGCCCCGCTGTCAATATACCACTCCGACGGATTGAAGGAGTTCCCGGTGCTGAATGAAGACAAGCTCACGAAGTCCTTCGATTTGGAGGTCGTACTTGCTATCCTTCCCTCAGGACAGTCCGGCTTCTTATGTCCTTTCTTTCCACATTTAAAGCATTTCACCTTGGTCATATTCTTGTCATTGTTCCCGTTCCGTTTCTTACTCTTACTCACAGCCAATGCCGAGTCTGCTGAAGACGATGTACTACAACCTTGACGTGAATCCTCTTGAAGTAGTTTTTGTCGTACGTTTTCTGAAGTAAGTTTCATACCAGAATGTTCCAATGCCATACGCATGGGCCGATACTCTTCAGGTAGTCCTCTCAGTAACACGACAGCTACAAGATCATCGTCAAATCCGGTGGCAATATCCTTCAGCTTCTGTGCAAGCGACATAACTGCAGCAACATATTGATGCATCGATGAATGATTTTCTAGTTTCTCATCTAGCAATGCGTTCATGAGGGTAATCCTGCGATTAACGCCTTTGTCCTCAAATGCTTTCGCCAAGCTATCCCAAGCGTCTTTGGCATGCTTAGAATCTTGCACGTACGCATATAATGTAGGCTCCACATGCAAACAAATCAAAGCTAGTGCCTCTTGGTCCTTCTCGATGGCAGTAGAGTTATTAGAATCAGGATATTTAGTTGTGAACGTGAATAACTTTTCTTTTATCAAAATCATTTTGATAGCGAATTTCCACGTAGAATAGTCATCTAGACCGCAGAGGTTCTTGATGGCGAATTTCGTGGATAGGGCCATGACCTTTTGAAGTAATAAGTAATTGATAGATGACTAGATGACTATATTATATTAAATAATATAATAATGGATAACAACGTTGTTTGCAGAGAAAAGTATATTTTTATTGTGTCAGATATTAAACATGTCATGAATATAAAAATAAACAATGTTCGAATATCAAAAACCTCTTGAGGTGTATTCACTCAAAGAGTTCCAACACATCTCCGTCATAGGACCCACAGCTTAACTTTATTGTAGTGTCATTACACATACGCCGTAGTGCCAAGTTTATCTGATATGTGCCTATTATTTGTGAGACCGAATACCTCTTAAGTTTAGATCATCAGATCCTGACCCTAATGTCATTTGGGTACTTACCATTTCAAACAAAAAAGAACTGTCCGTGTTACCTCCTCAATGCAGTAATTCGTTACCATTATCAGTTACAGAAACCCAGAACTGCTTGGTAGGACTGGTTGTCAGACTTTCTGGCTTCTGACTATCTGTAACAACTACCAAAGATGTAAATAACAACCAGGTCCCAACAATTCAGAAGTTGTCTTGTCAAGATGGTCACCCATCCACGGGCTGACCTCGCCATGTGTTGCTTCACCTTATCGATCCACTTGTGCGGTTGTTTTTAATGGTGCATGCTAAGTTAGCGATCTGAATGCGAAAGCAAAGCGGTGCGGTGTGGTGCGAAAACAACAAACAGTTGACTTACTTACTTTGAAGTAGCCAAAATGATGCTGCGTGGTACGGCACGATCGCGGCGCGGCGTGCATCCGTCAATTCACTTCGGATCGCTTCGCGGTCGCGATTCGCCCACAAAGGAACATTGTTTAAGAGATATACCGATAACAATAAATGTGTTATCATCATCTACATTATGTATACTATATGAAGGGTTAGTTTGTTTGAAGGCGTTAATCTCAGAAACTGCTGGACTGATTTTGACTATTCATTCAATCTTAGATAGCCCTAGTTAGGTTCATCAAAAAAGGCTTCCGCCATCGAAAATAATAAAGTAAACCGCTGGCGTAAGCTACTTCTTAAAGTTAAAAAACCAAGTTGGGTGGAAAAGGCTGGGCAGATTAACATGGAATAACATACAAAAATACATGAAACAACACTGGCCTACCTGCGATTAATTGCGTCAAACACCTAAACCTAGTTTAGGAAATTTGAGAACACGGATTCTAAATAAAATTCATACCTGCATAGTCTATTTCGCGTGTACCTGAACAGTTGTGGGTAACGCGCTAGTTCGGATAGCGTCGTCACCTCGTCACAACTATACCCTGAGGTCGCTGACCTCACCTGAAATATCTGAATACATATTGCGCGCCATGTGTTGTTTAAATGTCAGTGCTCGGAAATGGGTCGCATGCATAAAAATATTCTAGTTGCCTTCAAACATTGAAAATAGCGACTGAATATCAAAAGAAAATCAAGCACAATTTTCCGAGGAGTTCGTGAGTAACATGTTATGAAGTTCTGACACAGTTGTGTTTTTAAAAGCATTCTGGCAATTTGCAAAATTACTTTTGCTGTAAAAGTATTTTTTAGTTGTACGCAATGTTTTTTGTGCTGGTCTGGCAGGAAGCAGGTTTATGAAGTTGATTATGAATGGCGATTCTAGGAATGTATACCTACCTACCAATATTCATAAAATTAAATCTATTACTTTACGCTTACGTACGCAATAACTTAACAAATTTTAGTATTAGAATTTGTAAATATACAGGTCGATATTCCATGAAATTATTCCTAATAGGTAGGGAAAATTTCAGTCCTGACCAAATATTTTATCCCTAGAATTGACTTCGTTCTCTATAGTTACCGGCAATTGATGCAAATAAAGCTCTGAACGAAACCTGGTGTTTCGTGTTAGCCAGCACCAAATGAAAACAATGAAATGAAACAACAAAAACCTATGTAGCTATGTCCAAAACAAAGTTTGAATAAAATTGTGAAGAGGCGGTATGACGACAAAATACGATCCTCCGAATTTTAGAGAAAAACTGCTTTACGTTTTTCTCTAAAATTTCTCTAAATCTCTAAATAGCATCGCTACATGTCTTCGGTTGGGCGCTCCTTGTGTTGCTCCACATCGCTGTCATTGTGGTGAAGCAGTCGACAGTCTTGGGCATCATGGTCTGTCGTGCTGCAGAAGTGCTGGTCGTATAGCGCGGCATGCCAGCATTAACGACATTATTCGTCGAGCTCTTTCCACTGCCGGCGTACCAGCCGTGTTAGAACCCAATGGTCTGGTACGTGACGATGGAAAGAGGCCAGATGGTATGACGTTGTTGCCATGGAAGATGGGTAGGCCCTTGGTGTGGGATGCAACGTGCGTCGACACCCTGGCGCCATCGCATCTTCCTAGCACGGCAGGCTGTGCTGGTGCGGCTGCTGCTTCTGCAGAGACCACCAAGCGGCGCAAGTATAGCAACCTTATTGGCAACTATACTTTTGAGCCGTTTGGGGTCGAAACGCTCGGACCATGGGGCCCAAGTACACGCCTCCTATTCAAGGATTTAGCTAAAAGGCTTGTTGACGCTTCACGTGACCAGAGGGCTGGCTTATTTTTTGGTGAAAGAATTAGCATTGCCATACAACGTGGCAATGCAGCCAGTCTTCTGGGCACGTTTCCGGAGGACAGTGATGTGGAGGAATACTTCGACGCCTAACATCACTAATGTCCTTTTATATAAGTACGTTTTTTAGTTTGTATTTGATTTTGATGTGGCCTCCTAGCGATTATGGCCACGGCGGCTGTTCTCATATATAAGGAGATCAGCCAGCTGCGCAGGCATATTATAGTGCACAAGCATTTGCGCAGATACAGGTGCACTCCTATTCCTCACTCTCATAACCCGATGGGACGGCAATCCGACACGACCGGTGAGAGATCAGGCGCAGGACCGACATTAACGTGCTCTCCGATGCACGGGTGTATCAATCACCAACTTCCAACTCCGGGCTGCTTTGTGAAAGTTTCTAAAACCCACAAAGCGATTTCGGCCCGTCCCGGGAATCGAACCCGAGACCTCGTGATCAGCAGTCGACTATGCGACAACTAGACCAACGAGGTTTGTATTATTTTAGTATCTAAGAGTAGGTTTAAGTTTGTAAATATATTTAGACGTAGATTTTGATATCCCTACTAATATTATAAATGTGAAAGTAACTCTGTCTGTCTGTCTGTCTGTCTGTTACGCTTTCACGCCTAAACCAGTGAGCCGATTTTGATGAAATTTGGTACAGAGATAGGATATACCTAGAGGAAGAACATAGGCTACTTTTTATTCGGGTACGGGAAATAGTTCCCTCGGGAAGCGGGCGAAGCCGCTGGCAGAAGCTAGTATGTATATAAATTAAGATTGTATATATTATTGAATAAATACTTTACGTTTTCAAATAGTGAAATATAATTTTGTTTCAACATTTAATTATTCATAATTTCAATTAAAATAGGTACTTTTTATTTACTATTTTGTATAGGTATCGTTCAGACTATGTTTTGATAAGTTTTTCTTGGCAGCCAACCCCTTTTCGTGACAATGTTGCAAAACTCTCGTGACCAATAAAAATCCACCAGCGATGGTATTGCCATAGATCAGTTTACTCGTGAATTTCACCGTTGCGTAAAAACTGTTTCACTGACAAGTTTATGTTAGAGAAAGTTTGATTTAAACGATTATAGCATTCTGAAAGTCTATTCAGTAAAACGATAGTTCTGTTAGAGATATTCCGACCGGGATGAAATAGGATTTTAGAGGCATTTCGAGAGCTTAACGCGGTGGCAGATGGAATTATAAGCTGTATAGTATACCTACTTTATACTTACAATAAAATAGTAACTATACATTGTACGTGCTTCATTATTGATATTTTAAAGGGAACAAATATAACGACCACCAAAAAATGTTGTGATACCCTTAGATCTATCACCAAAAAAATTTACTTAACACCAAAAAAATAAAGCCTAAAATTGCAATAGTACTACTACCTATTTTAGTCACAACTTGACTTTAAATTGTATTCGAACACCAAATATAGTAAATGATCACCAAATCTTAGCGACCAAATTAATGCGCTATTTCTCCCTAAATAAACCACTGTGATTACCATAAAATGTAGGCTTATTACCAAATAAAGTATTATGATGCCATATTTAGTTATGTTTCCAGCTTTAATGACAGAAACGAATTGCTGTAAATCCGACTCCACGCAGTCTTGTCTGCCCTACCCCTAGAGTGCAATTCCAAATCGCGTAGGCGCGGAGGAGCGAGGCGGGCCGCGAGTTGAGGAGCAGGTGGTTGTAACACTCGCCGCCGTGGCTGAGGCTGCAGCAAGCCGAAGCTGCGGTGGTGAGTGTTAAACCTATCTGCGACGATAAACTCGCGTGAGACCGCCGGAGCTCCGCAGCGCCGGAGCCGTGACAGAAAACTTCCTGCTGCAAAAAACCTTTTACTCGTTATAACCGGAGAACGGCTGACGCTTTTCGAAAAGTGATCAGATCGAAAAGTGTTTATTTTTCATCCCTCTACACGATAGAAACCAAAAAATAATGAAAATGTAAAAAAAAAAATTGCCCGAAAATTTTCTGTCCTAAACTCCTTGCACACCCTTTGCTACACTCTGACCCTACGGCTTCGACGGACGCGTTCGGGTAATCTAAGTACTTTAGTTGGATAGCAAGTGTTATTTTTTGCGTGTCATTTTATATTAAAATGGCGTTCATAATTTGGTATTCATTAACTAGTTTTGGGTTAACAATAATTTTCTTGGAGTTATTTTGCTTAAATAGGCTACTGAAATGTTATTTTTTTGCATATCATTGTATATTAAAATGTCGGTAATAATTTGGTGTTCATTAACTATTTTTGGGTTAAAAATGATTTTCTTGGAGATATTTTACTTAAATAGGACAGTGAGATGTTAAAACTTTGGTGATCATTTTACTTTAAAATGGGGGTACTAGTTTTGGTGATCATTTACTATTTTTGTCTGTTAAAAGTTACTATATTTGGTGGTCCGTTAAACATAAGCCTATTTTAAATGCGTCGCAGTCATATAACACATTCTAATCAATCAAAATAAACCAGTAAGAACTCATGGAGCATTAAATTGTAAATAAGATATTTATTTATGGAATTCACGAGATGACATCATAATTAAATATTTTGTGAGAACGGGACGCCTTTTACACCCACTTTGTAGGAGAATAATCAAAACCTTTCCTGTTAAATCTATTAGATACTAAATTCCTTTCCTTGTAGGATGCTCATGCTTTCATTACGTTCATTTGGCTGTTGCGAAAAATCGTCTGATCCCTATCTTAACGTCACCTTTGGCAAAGGAGGTCGGCATCAGGCCATATAATAGACTACATAACAACATTGCTTCCACTTACGACAACCCATTTTCCACCTAAACTTTTCCCCTTTGTAGATCGTTAAAACAGTTTCCATTAGTGAACTAACTGCTGATTTACATTTTAACTGTCGGCCAGTAAAGATTGGTTATCGTTTGTCTGACTCTCGTCTCGGAACCTGCTTGACCTAGTTCCAATCATTTGCGTTTTGCTACCTATTTAGGACTTTCTTGCCTAACATGAAAGACTCGATTGAATCACGCCCTCTATCTATCTGAACGTATTTTTAGTTGGCCCAGTTCAAGTGGACGGAGTGTTTGGGATTGGAATTCATATCTCATGTTTGGGCAAAGAGGTGGGTTGAAATTGATGTTTGTCGATCACCTAAAGTGCTCTACGGCTTGAATCGACCGTGCTAGTTTTGAGTTGCCATTCGTGTGTTCTTAGTAACCGAGACCGATTTAATGAGTGGGAATATTTCAGTCATTATAAAAAAGTCTAATTAGCAACACGCAAGTACCCAGAAAACGAACAAACTTTTGCACTCATACTAAGATAAAATTACAAAAGTTTCAGTTGCTATTCATGTTTTATTGTCTTCTTTGCATAAACTGTTTGGAAATAAAGCAGGCAACAAAGACTTCCAAATGCTAAAAAATAATAGCAAAAAATCACATTGCCATTATTCAGATTCGTTTTATAATAAAAACTGTAGCTGCCTGTCTTGGAGCTATAATTTTTTTAGCAACGGCGTTCATGAAACGAACTATTTCTGAAAACTCTTATCGTTCGTAACAGAGCTATGCATTCTCAACATTTGCTGCGTTTTATAGCTACTACAAGTACATAATTAGTATCAAGACGTTATTATACGCATGCTGAAGATATCGTTTCACTATTGCGACAGATGCTGGCGCTCGTGTTGTCACGATACCTTCGGGCGCCATCGCCATACATATCGGACAATGACTAATTTATTATACCATCTGTGCATAGGTCGTTCATATTCATAGACGTTTTTTGCACACTACGTGGAATAGCGGCTTATTTTTTGTTGATGTTTTGTTTTGCCGCAATCTAGACGAGCCATCGTCGTGACCGCTTGTCGGACAAAAATTATGGACCATCTATTTTACCGACATTTTGACTAAACAATGTCCTTAAAAACCATTATGTACTAGCATTTTTTGTTTATTTTTATCTGTGTTACTCCCCCTTTTTATCCTATAAACTACAAGGTAGCAGTCAATTTAAGTTAATCTAGCCACAGACTAGCGTGGGGCACGCAATTTCACGTAATAATATTTCACACCTGTGTTCAGTATGTATATTGCTGGCCTATTTCTTAGTGCTTGGCTATGATACAATTTAGTTAGTTACAACATGTTCCAACATAAAGCTGTCACTGGCTAACCGTACCGCGTCGCAAGAATAGCGCGATTGAATCATCACAATAGTCTGTTCTGTCTTGTGAGTCTGACTCACACTGTTGGCGGAGATGTTCAGGCTATTGCATCGTGTATTGCATTAACCGAGGTCAAATAAGCGCCAACATTAGAACCAACTTGTCGCTTAATGACGGCAGATCTGCACGTTACATCTCAATTACATCAGTAAACATCTCAAAAACATTAGCCGAACATTTGTTTTTCGAAGCTTTTTTTAACGCCAAACAAAGCGAGGCGATGGTTCGGCAAACCCATCGAAATGGATCGCTCATTGTTTGAATGTGTGACATTCCGGATCGGTTACGACCAAAAGTGATGTCATCAAACCCCATTACTGTGCCTTGATCCCTCGCCACAATTAGCTCACAATGTCCTCTATATTGCTTTACATCGAAAATCAAAATCTTACTCATGGGTTCGTGATTTTAATTAGGCTGTGCAGTACCTACTAATGAAGACCTAATTCCTTCGGAATATTAGGCTCGTATCGCATCGGGCACTTTGCCACATTATATCGCAATATAATGCGCCGCTAATGTCTTATATGGCCCATTATCATTCTAATAACGACTCTATTTTGAATCTGCGGTGAGTAATTTAGTTTAATATAATGTATAGGTCAACATACGCTCTACTTTCGAAGTGATCGAGCCCCGCCGATCCTGGGGCCAACCCACTCGCATTGTCATCAATGCCGGTCATTGTGGCCAATAAAGTGATTAATTCAGCCCATAAATGTATTCCGCCGATCTATTTCGAATTAAGGTCAGTGTTGCCACCCTGGCTGGTTGCACCATCTTGCCGCGTCGGTCAATTGGCGGCAGAATTGGTTACTTTATGGATATGATAGCTTCAATATTGAACGCGATGATTGGTTCAGATCGTTGCAATAGATCTCATTTCTTGATTTATACCCATTTCAAATATAAATGGAGATGTAGGTAGGGGCCGACTATCAAATGTAAACTTCAATAATACTTTCATCGACCTCGAAAGAAAGGGTTATCTATACAAACAACCCGCTTTTATTATGTTATGATACAATGCTTTAAAATAAACTATAATGATATTTGTAGTAATAAATAAATATTGTTTATTTCTTATATTATCTGGGCCAGTCACTCAGCATGCAAAACAAAACCGAGCATTAAGTACCCAGACCTTCTACTTGTCGACTGGACTGATGATTAAGTTAATTACCTAAATGGGAAAATACTTCAAGACTTCTGAGGATGTAATATTGAAACGTTATCTGGAATGATATTGTCTTGTATTTCCCCAATCTGGAATTCAGGATATAAATTATGACGTGATAGTGTAACTCCTGTTAATTTATGGTCGCGGTTCAAGGGTTTGCCTGATACCGAACGCGGTGCTAACAAAGTTCCATTGAAAACTTCTTCAGCTTTACCACAGTGCTATACATACCTATATTTTCTTCTTCAAACATGATGACTCCTAAAAATATAACTTTCTCTTATGATAATAATTCTTGTATGAAAAGTTCTCAAGTGATCCTCAAAGTAATTCTAATTAGTGGAGCGGTTAAATATTATCATAACTGTCATAAGTTCCATTCGGGGAATGTGTTTTCTCACATTAGTTATCTGAGTCCGTCAAATGGGTGCAATGAACTTTCTAAGGGCTTCGGATATACTGAGCAGTTGACGCGTGCGACGATCGTAAAGAGAAACGCACTTGACGGATACAAGTATTATTGTATTGCATTAGTAATGAACATTGTACTACACCAACCAGTATTGAGTGGCTGTAAATATCCGCTTGTATTGGCATTGAGTACCTACGTTGCCGATACAACTTACCAAAGAAAATCTAAGATGTATCTGAATCTTAGCAGTTTGCTAGTTACGCTACTCTTCTGAGAACACTATGAGTAACATCTGGCATAGCATTGCCCAAGAATATCAATAAGCAGAGATTCGACGTTACGAAGCCCCGCAATGAGAACACAAAAAATATGATTACACCATATGGGATCGCTAATCGGATTCAATGGACCGATGATATGTTTAAAGGGCAATTCATTACTGTTTAATGTGCAGAAGTAATATCTTCTTCATCTCTTTTAGGGCCAGTTGTATCATCTTACATATTGAATATACCTAATAACATTCCAAAATGGCCACGTGGAACCACCAGATTACCATTTAAGTCGTATAAATAGACAACACATTCTCCTTTGTCACTGTCTAATACAATAACTTGTACCTTTCAATGCAAGCTACTTCCGAAGTGGTCGGCTAAAAGGAAAAGTCCGGTAATACCCAATTTAGTTTTGTCTTATACCTATTTATCCCGAATGCGATCCCATTCACGAAGTTATCTACCGGTGAAGCAACTCTGACGACGCCCACACGAACAAGATTTCTACACAACTGGTTATAAGATATAGTTGTTTCATTTAATATCCCTTCGGCTTTCTAGCACAGGGAAATATAATCAATGTGATTAGGTACACGAGTAATTGATTGTACGGAGTAAAGCCAGGCTTAAAATCTTCGATGTTTATAATCTCGTAAGAAGCCGATCCAAAAATTGGGTCATTCATAATTAAAATGTTCCTCAGGCTGTGGCTGATAAAAACGGTGTAGATTTTCTCGAACAAGGGAAGAGCTCGTGGCTAAGTCAAAGCCGCGCGGATCGATCGATCATAAGGTTAAGCAAAGCTTGACGCGGTCGGTCCAGTCGATGAGAAATGACTCTCTTGCTAATTCTAAAGGAATTGTTTCGTGTTCGAGATAGACGCAACGAGGAAATAAAAACAAAGATGAAAAACAAACGGACACGGTTCCATTGACATCTATTAGAACAGTCTACGGATCAGATCAGACAGACCAGAAACTATATGTCTCAGCTCTAGAACCAGGTCTATCACCAAGGATACTGGCCAGATATGCCCAGAGTAACTGAGGATTAGTGGAGGTCAGATCGGCAATCGCTCCATGTAAAACACTGGTTCTCAGCTGCATCCTGTTAGACTGGAAGCCGACCCCAAAATAGTTGGGAAAAGGCTAGGCAGATGGATTTTCTCGAACAAGTCTCAAAACAAAATCGATTTTAATGTGCTGAGACGACAGGTCCAGCAATACGGAAGAATAAAACAGCGTGTGATCAAATCAAATACGATTCACAAAACGAAGAGGAAGAGTTTTTAACGTCAATGGGAACACATTGACAGAACTCGATTATGGGTTGGGATTCTACGACTAGTAGAGTGAGCCATCACTTGCTTTTGGGTCTTTTTGAAATGCAATCCCAATGCGTATAGTCAGTTTACGAGTACAAATAAGATAGAGTAAAAAAGGAAACTTATTTTAAATTGTATTTGCTTTTCATTAAAATAGCGACAATACTCGCGTGGCAACACACATCATTTTAAAATTCAAATAACATTTGCTATCTGTAACGGACTGCATTTCCTATCAAAAACATTATGTACAGATTATGTCACGTGTATTCCGATAATACAATTATATATATTTTAAACACATATTTTTTGACATTGAATTGAATGTTTTTGACATCGGTTTGACTTCTGATATCATGTTAACCTCTAAAACTGGAGCAGTTCCCTTGCGATAGCTCAATGTGACTCGATATCGTTGAAGGACACAACATAAAAATATCCCATATCAATAAAATTTTGTGGAGGTGGAATTTTGCGAAGAAACATAAGAAGGTTTGATATGTAGTTTATAGGATAGTCGTGGAAGGAATCGACAAATATAAAATCCTTAGGCATGGTCGAGCAAGCTCATTGTCTAACTGCATCTACGTGCAACTGGCAACTTTTATCTTTCTTTAGTTTCACAACTTGAGCGCAAAGAATGCAGGTGCTACAAACTTTTTATTGTTATTCCCAGATAAACAAGGAAGCAAGTGCTTAACAGTTAAAAGAAAAAGATAACGTGGATAAAAACTGTCTGCTTTTTCTCTCCCCTACAATCAACGTGAAGATATGCGATTGCGTCACAGCTGAGCATGTAAACACAACAAGTTTAATTTATCTCTAGGCTTGCTTTTCTCATTTAGTCTCTGTCACCGTAAAAGGTATCAATCATTATTTAGTTTTAATTTAACGCACCCCATTTGGAGTAGTCTTAACACTGTAGCGTAATAAAGCTGTCGAGAACGAACGAAGTCGTATATTTTAAGGTGAACCCAATTTGTCAGGGCGTCAACATGTGGCATCAGTCACCACAATATTAGAGACACAAAAATATTGAAATATTTTTCCCATTAGTCATGCGGATAATTAAATTCTCAAATAAATACATTTAATGATTATTAAATAAGTCTTCGTTTGAAGCAATGAGGAGCAATGAAATATTTGTGTAATGTCCCCTTCAAATTATAAACCACATAGAGGAATAGTATAGTTGCAGCAATTTCTTTGTCTCAACATCTCGTAACTCAAAGTAGGAAAAGACTATTTGCAATGATATTGCATTGTTATTGATAAAGTCTACAATTGGGACGCTTACGTTGCGCATAATAAGCAATACGCGCATAATATAAAAATAAAAATACCCGACTGAGGTACAAAATAGGTAAACATAAAAATTGATTAAAGTGCTTGAGGTTTGGACTCGAGTGTGTCGTCATTTTTATGTGAAAAGATATAATTTCAGATATATATTTTTAACGACTATGTATATTGAACCTTATTCTCTAGTTTTTCCTACAAGGAAAATAACTTATTTCGCAACTTTTCTGCTTTATCAGTTAATTTGATGTTGTTAGTGATGAAACAAGCCAGATCACAGCAAAGCTAAAACGAAACATTGAGTTATTTGTATACTCTCCCAGGTCTTCGCATTATGACGTCATCAGTGCAGTGAACCTGTTACAAAAATTACCTATTCCCCAAGCTAAGAATACAGAGATCGATTCTATCTAATAATATCATAATACCCTGATTAGCCTTCGTTAGGCTTTTTAACCGACTTCAACAAAAAGGAGGAGGTTCTCAATTCGGCCGGTATATTTTTTTTTTTTTTTTTTATGTATGTACACCGATTACTCCGAGGTTTCTGAACCGATTTACGTAATTCTTTTTTTGTTTGATAGGGAATAGCTTCGAATTGGTCCCATAAAAAATTTATCCAGGTGGGCCCGTTAGTTTTCATTTTAGGAGCATTTTTCTAAAAAAATAGTATTTTTTATGTTATGAATGAGCATTTTTCGCTTATTGTTTTACGTGAACGATGTTACTACGACCGACAAAGATTTCTTTTAATAGGTATTCTAATTCTAGTGCACATCATGTCAGAAAATTAGGTATTGACAGAATTGGGGTTAAATTTTTGAAACTAACAAAGGGTTAAAATGTTTGGTTATTTTGTTTTTAAGTCATTCATCATTCATTGTCTGATGGTTTTTGAAGGCGGGTTTTTTTTAAATAGGTTTTAGTAATTATGAATTTGTATTGTGATTTCATAAAAAATGGCTAAAATATATTGTATTTATATTTCAAATACCTTACCTAAAGGTATTTGTATTTTGGCATTTTAAACTTGCGATACTGTATTTTGATAATTTGTATTTCAATTAAAGCAAAGCATTGTATTTTTGCCAGCCCTGGTGTGCTCCCCTGTCAATCTGCTCCTATCATTCGGCACAGTCAAATTTACGGCAGAAGCTAGCCGTTCAGATGACACGGAAGAAGCTTGCAAATTAAAATTTTAAAGCGATTTCCGAGAGAAACTGGCGTGAAATTTGGCAATTTTACCCCAGAACTTGATCGGATCCGATTTTCTGTCTAAAAGTGGTTGGTCCAAATACTGCTCAGCTCATTTGGGAACACAGCCTCTGCTTGGAACCTCTGACGTAGCAGTGTTCTGGTTTAATAATTTCTCATGTCTGGACTAGATAGATAGAGGACTGACTGGTTTGTTCGGATTATGTACCAACACTCCAACCAACCAAACACACCACCACGCAGTCAGTGATACCAACCAAACCCAACAAGCAGGTGTCATTGTCACAGGACAAACAAAACAGACAAGCAGGTCATAGTCTATAATTTTTGTTTGTGTTTGAAGCAAAAAAAAAATCCATACAGCCTGCCTTTTTCCCAAATTTAAGAAATTAATCCAATTTCAAATGTGATGAATTGTGACGCATGAACCAAGACATACCAAAGCTGTAAAAAATATATCGATTTTGATACGAATTTGATATCTGAAAATAATATATCGAATATCGCCATATATCGCGGAAAAAAAATATCATCATTTGAAATTGGAATTATTTCTTAAATTTGGAAAAAGGCAGGCTGTATGGATTTATTTTTTTGCTTCAAACACAAACAAAAATTATAGACTATGACCTGCTTGTCTGTTTTGTTTGTCTGTGACAATGACACTGCTTGTTGGTTTGGTTGGTATCACTGACTGCGTGGTGGTGTGTTGGTTGGTTGGAGTGTTGTACATAAATCCGAACAAACCAGTCAGTCCTTCTATCTATCTAGTCCAGACATGAGAAATTATTAAACCAAACACTGCTACGTCAGAGGTTCCAAGCAGAGGCTGTGTCCCAAATGAGCTTGAAGCAGTATTTGGACCAACCACTTTTAGACAGAAAATCGGATCCGATCAAGTTCTGGGTAAAAATTGCCAAGATTTCACGCCAGTTCTCTCGGAAATCGCTTTAAAAATATTTAATTTGCCAAAGCTTCTTCCGTGTCATCTGAACGGCTAGCTTTGCCGTAAATTGACTGTGCCGAATGATAGGAGCAGATTGACAGGGGAGCACAACCAGGCTGGGCAAAATACATGTCGTTTGCTTTAATTGAAATACAAATTACAAATACAGTATCGCAAGTAATTAAAATGCAAAATACAAATACCTTTAGGTAAAGGTATTTGAAATATAAAATACAAATACAGTATTTTAGCCATTTTTAATTGAAATACAAAATACAAATTACATAATTACTAAAACTATTTAAAAAAAAACCCGCCTTCAAAAACCATCAGACAATGAATGATGAATGACTTAAAAACCAAAATAACCAACATTTTAACCCTTTGTTAGTTCAAAAAATTTAACCCAAATTCTTGTCAATACCTAATTTTCTGACATGATGTGCACTAGAATTAGAATACCTAATAAAGAAATCTTTTGTCGGTCGTAGTAACATCGTTCACGTAAAACAATAAGCGAAAAATGCTCATTCAATAACATAAAAAATACTAAACCAAGTGAATGAAATTTTATTTTGTTGATTTTTCAAAAACCGCTTTCCGATAACAAGTGCAGTGTTGCCAACTCTAATAGCTGCTTTACCATCATTGCACTCTCGCCTCGCACTCACACTCACGATCGCTAAATGAATTTAAATGTATTTTAATGTTAAAATGTATTTTGAAGCCTCAAGTATTTGAAATACTAATTACAAAATACTTCGTTGTCAGGTATTTGAAATACGAATTACAAATTACATTTTAAGGAAGTAATTGAAATACAAATACCAAATACGTATTTGATTTCAATTACGTATTTTAATTACAATAATTCAAATACTGCCAACCCTGAGCACAACCAACAAAGAGTGCTCCTGATGTCAATACCGAACAAGTACTGGTTAATTGATTAATTTATGTAATTTTTGTTAGTTGATGTTTTTGTTTTCTTGAATAATAAAACTGATCTCAAAAACAACTAGATGTGTATTTCCTTTAAAATTTCGAACATTTTGGCGATTTTTATAATTGATTTTTTTGCAAAAATATCGATATATCGAAATATCGATATTTAATGGCTGATATATATCGATACATTTCAAAAATATCGATACGATATATATCGATATTTTTTTCCCAAATGCCATCCCTAAGGTGATGACAGTGAATCATGCGCCGCGTGTGGTCTCAATGTTTGTTTAAGAATCAAACTCCTTTCTAAATATCATATAAAACTTAAGGGCGTGGTTTACAAAACTTCGATTTTTATTGTAAAAAATAGTTACAGCAACGCTGGTTGTTGTATTGTTTTAGTACAGATTATTGAGATATTTTGTGGTTGATACTTTAAGCATCTAGCGATATTAGCGGCGAGCAGATGGTAACCGCATATCCCGAGTCTTAAAATGCAATAAAGGCATAAATCTTTGAACCAGTTCTGTGCTAAGTGCAGGGGTGATTTAGATTTTAATCTAGAAAAAGTATTTATTAGAATTTGAACGACAAATATATTTTTGGGAGAAATACCTCTTAAGCTAACAATGACAAATGCATGTGATTACAAGATAATTAAAAAGATGTCACACATGTGCTAACAAGGAAAATCAAGTGTGAGAGATTTTTAACGCCTCGTTCATTTGAATTCTTCGTGGAGATAAATACGGTTTAATTCTACATACCTCTTGGAATATCTTTCGTAAGTAGATCAGACGAAACTAAACCAAATGAAGAATGCTACGTATGTATCAGCTAAATCGAACATTGTGCAATTAAATAGTGCCATCTGAACCAATGAAATAGCTGTATCAACATTTCATGCTTAAAATTCATCAGACCAGTATGCTCTTCTGTAGTCACAATTTTTATAACAACCGCTGTTTTGTTTGTTTTTTTTATTAAAGTGTACTACATTCGTATAAAATAAATCGAAACATGAGCAGGTATTCAATGCACGTAGAATATCTGAACCAATCAAGGTTGCAGACGATGGCAATCTACAAAATTAATTCAACAGACTGTTGAACGATCTATCATCTGATATTGATCCGTAAGGACTTTTGTCTGTTTACTACCGCAACAAACCCATCAATCAATCTAGATCGAGCAGCATTTACATAGCCTAAACAAATGCAAATTGAAAATATTACATGTTTAGAATTCTACACTAGGAAAATACGGAGCTCCTTTCTGGTAGAAAAAGAGAAAATTTATTAGTAATTACCTAAATGTAGATGATTTTCTTTGGGAAATTGTTTACTGTTTATACAATCTCTTATACACGTTCTCGTTTTATATGAATAAACAATGGGTTTATTTTCATGTTTCCTTCGATTGAGATGCAAATTGTGATTACAATTGAACACAAAGTAATAAAATAGACCAGATAATGTCTCTGAATATGTCAAATCATAGTAAGTAGCCACTAGTTGTATGCAAATACAACAAGCAACGGTAACAGGACTGACCCAATGAATATAAGTAATCAAAACCGTAAAATAATCGTTATTCACTTCTACAACAGGAATTGTAAAAACCAATAACGACAGAGGCAATGAACCTTAAGTTTCTCTGCTAAATTCTGCCAATAATCTACTCAGCAAATTGACGAGCAAGTGTTAATGCACACTTAACGCGAAGGTCAATGGTGTGAATCCTCTCATTGTTTTCTAAAACAATAATATTTAGACCCGTGAGAAAACATCGATAAAACTACGTGATATTGAGGGAGATATGTTAATTCTTATACGAGACTTATAAAGTTGAGGATTTCTAATTGGATCAAATGAAACTAACGTCACATTAACTCATATTGAACTAATAATGTATCCAAACAGTCATTGAACATATTTATCACGAAGCGACATCGCAACTGCAAGTCTGAGCAGTGACATCACGAAAGGCGGAATATTAGCAATTCCTTCCGCCACGTACTGCCGTTCCGCCCGAACGCCTGTTTTTATGATCAGACACTCGCTTAGAAGCGTGTTCGCTGTGCTTCATAGCTTCGGGGAAATTTTGTACACCTCTACGCTTCGCACTTGATATTACCCAAGCTGATACATACCTTCGCTCTTAGGAACACGTCGTTGGACGATGATGTATGCACCCTTGATCTATTTGTGATAAAATTGCACTCTCAAAATTTCACTTCGTACTGTGTCCCATTTTCATACACTCCATAAAGTTAGACCTAGCTCTTGGGTTTGACACAAGTATGCTACTTACAATTTTCAATGAATCACTTACATTATTGTAGACTTACTGGTCAATAATAGTTAGTGCCACGCCAAACCGCACTTCAATTATGGTTCCGTCACCACTATCTTAGTAGTTAAGCTTAACGAACATTTATCATCCCGTACTGTGTATTTAAAGAGTTCAACCTCAGCGTGAGTGAGAATAGCTAATACAATCCATCCACGCTAGCGCATATTATATCCTATTTTTAGGCGAATAAAAATAACTACGTTAAAAAAAACCGACTTCAAAACTAAAAAGTAAAAATAAAAGTTTATTAAAAAATAATAGGTTTGATGTCGGTGCCTAGATACTACGTAAGTATTATATTGACTTACTTGGCACCGACATCAAACCTATTATTTTTTAATAAACTTTTTATTTTTTACTTTTTAGTTTTGAAGTCGGTTTTTTTAAACGTAGTTATTTTTATTTTATACTTTTTAGTTT
>NWSH02000210.1:8219877-8236189 GCA_002382865.2 Heliothis virescens
AAAAAGAAGAGAGATACATAAGGTAAGAAGTTAGAAAAATTAATAAGAAATTTTCGATGACAATGTTGTAGTAGAATTGGAAACAGTAAAACGGCATAAAATATGTATGTGTCAATCATTGAAACTCGGGGACATTGAAATGGTGTGACTTTTACATGTAAATGTAATTCAGTGATTTTCACAAGAATAATAAGAATCATCGATTCATCTGTAAGCTTTTATGTAGTTGCTATTTTATATTGCTTCATTAGTTTTTAATCTTCTGATAAACAGTCTAGTTATCATCTGCTAGCTTTTTCCCAACTATGTGGGGTCGGCTTTCAGTCTAACGGATGCAGCTGAGACACAGTGTTTTACATGGAGCGACTGCCTGTCTGACACCACGTAAAAAATTAAACCAGTTTAATTATAAGATTTTATACAGAAATTCTGCACAACATCGTAGAGTAAGTTTATCATGTAGATTTCCTTACGCAGTTTGAGATGGAAAAATTGAAAACTAGTATATTTTTGCCAACACGGTTACCTATAGTGAAGAATAAATGTTTTCGCAAATAGGCGCTTTACGAATTCAACCTCAAATAACATGGATATTTATGAAACAAATAATTTAAATTCATAAGCTTAATAATATCCAGAAACAAATTAAAAATACTTACGCATTAGTAACTGAATGCATATTTTAATTTCAATAAATTGCGCTTCGATGAAAATATATTGAATTTGTTAAATCGCTTATCATTAATATACGCCGTTGCATTTTACAAATAACTTCATACAATGTTGACGCCAAACGCGTCCGATATGAAATTCTCTCTTAATATGAAAGTGGACGTGCACTTCGGAAGGGACTTGGAACTCTTTTATTTACAAATAAAGGGCCGCAACCCACGCACGCTGACAATAAACTTTATTTTGGGACTCACAAAATGCGATGTCTTAAAATCTACCCTTTTTAGGGTTCGTAGCCGAATGGCAAAAAACGGAACCCTTATAGATTCGTATGTCTGTCTGTCGTCTGTCTGTTGTCTGTCTGTCTCTCTGTCTGTCTGTCTGTCTGTCTGTCTGTCTGTCTGTCCGTATGTCACAGCCAGTTTATTCGAAACTATTAAGACTACACCATTCAACTCGGTAGGTAGATGTATTATGTTACCGCTTCACGATTTTTATACAAAAATAAAAAAATAATAATATTAGAGGGGGCTCCCCATACATGGAACTGAAACAAAAAAATTTTTTTTTTCGTCTAACCTACACTTGTGGGTGTTATAGATAAGAGTCTTTAAAATGAGATTGAGTTCTAAAACCATTTTTTCTCAAAGTCAATCATTTCAGAGTAAGACACTTTCAAAGTGCTAAAATGTGTGTCCCCCCCCCTGTAATTTCTAAACTACCAAAGTGAAAAATCTAAAAAAAATATATGTTATAGATCTTAATAAAAACTATCAACCAAAATTGGTTTGAACGAAATACAGTCAGTAGTTTTTGAGTTATAGCACTTTTTCAGTAACCGCAAACTATAACTTTGTTATTCATATATTTGTATGAAAAACAAAGTAATTTTTTGTAGGTACGTTTATTTTTCATAGATAATGGAACGGAACCCTTCGCGTGCGAGTCCGACTCGCACTTGGCCGGTTTTTTACTTTTACTGAAACCGCCTCTTAACCGGTCGGAAAGGCACAAAAATGAAAAGATAAAGTTTGAGTAAATGTTAACATCAATCTGGCACATCGGATGTGGGGTCCAAGTGATAATTGTGGCTCTCACGTTGCAATTTACCATAATACTCTAATGTTTGATAAGTTCAGATCAGGCACGCATAAATAGACTGTTTCCTGGTGATCAATTCTTCTAAGTGTACTAGGGTTGTAAGCACCACCACTAGTTTAACTAGAGCAGCTTCTTTTAAGTTCTGTAACTCGTCGCATGTTGTAGAACCAGACATTTCATTTGTTTATCTCCCTTTAACCCGATGGTTGACTGGTAGAGAATGCCTTGTGGCATTAAGTTCGCCAATGTACCACTTTTTTGTACATGAAGTTTAAATAAATAAATAAATTTCAGAAAGTCTTAATTTCAATTGACCCGTCTGCCAAGAAGGGTTATGTTTTTTCGGTTTGTACTCTAACACTATACTGAAATCAAGATTCTTAGTTCGAATGAATGGAAAGTGGAGATTATTCTGAGAAAACCTCTAGAAATATCAAAGACAATATAATAGCCTTTAAGTTCACAATAGAAGACAAATGTGGCTAGAATCAGATCTCAATCAGTATTTATGATTAATCTCATCTATATTAATTTTCCAACAAATCTTCTATATAATTTTCCTCGTTGATTCTCGGCAACCGTAACAAGAGGAAGTAGCAATAATAGGTACAAATTATGTGCATACGTCAGACACATGTCAGTTGTTGCCAGTAATTGTGTTAGCTATCTCCCGTACCTGGCCATTACACGGCAGTACGGGCAGATGTTGCTCTATTTGTTGATGGTACTGTGGTACTGCAACAATGTTGCATTCGTATTACCCTGAAGGGGGTTATTCTTGACGTTGAGATTCAACTGATTGATGCAATTTTACAGGTCTTATTTCCTACATCAATATTCAAAAGTATTTTTTTCTTAATCTTCTAATTGTTGGTGTCTAGAATTAACCTTGTAATGCGAACTGATTATTTGCTATATAAATGTAATATAACATCATCAAACGCCTCATAGGTAGGCGCTCGTTCTATTCCTTGCGTTCATGGTTTGAATCAATCAGATTACTAAAGCTATGGGTCGGTACATGTTGGTACAAATGTCAGACAAGCTATTTGCACTACATGCACTTAAATAGTTTCCTTGGCAAGTATCGAAAGTGTTAGCTAAGTTCCAATATCGCATTTAGCCTCCATAAATCATGCGAAAATATTTCGCTGGCCCTAAGAATGGCCCGCTCAGACGCCATTTATCCGGTCGACATTTAAATGACAATTCTGTGGTACAATCAGCACAGTTGTCATAGCGTAATAAGAGCACTACAGGTTTAACATAACTGCAGCGATCATAACGTGGCCCCAATCTTCGAACAATGTTATTTGTTGAATTTCCGACAGTTGATTGCATGAATAGTGGATAATTCGGGATCAGTATATGGTTGTATAGTTTCTAGTTTATTCACTTGACATCTGCCCACGGTTAATTTAGACTCAGACAGATATTTTATGTCGTGTAGCTGATGGTATTCGATTGTTTGGCTATAGACCTTTGTTCGAACAATCCGGTGATATGGTTGTCATGTAACTTTCAATGTTTAAGACATTAATTCTCTGCAGTAATGTACAGCTAAGAAAATGTATAATGTTCTTCTTCTAAAGAATTATGATACACGCCGTTATTTTGAAAAGTAATTGCCGCCCTAACAATTAGATTAATGCCGGCGTATATTTCTCTGTAGGAACTGAAAATCTATGGTAAGTGTTGATTTATCTCCGAGGCACAGTCGCGACAGCCTCATTATATATAATGTACTGAAGTATTCATACTAACTGATTTCCCTGCTCCATAGGTCTGTCAACGCTTATGAAATGTGTGCAGACTCTAACCGGGTACAATTAATACTTCTGCGCGCACGCTGTATAGCTTTTAGCACTGGTACTCCGATGATATAGGGGGTTGCGAATCGTAATGCATACTCACTGATTAATCTTCAGTACCAACTGTTTTAGATTAATACCCTTTTATGTTACTTACAAAGTTACGGTGGGCTGCAAGTAATATATTATCTTTGAATTGTTCTTACGGAAATTCGTTGTTGTTAAGTAAATAAGTATTGCAAATGGCCATAGTTGACTCTATTGCTGAAAGATATCTAACTTGATGGAGGTTCTCTTAGTTATTTTTTGAGTAGGTAACTGAATAAATGTAAATACTTAGTAAAAATACTAACAGAAACGTTACCATATACTTATTTAAAAATCAGAAAAAAATCAACACTCATAATAAAACTCTTTCAAAGTTCAGTTCTCAATGTCAATCTGTCACGCGATGGCTTGCAGTGAATAAAGCTGTGTATACAAAAGCGTGCAAAGTGCAGAATTAGCAGCGAGCGGGATTTAGTTCGGATAACGCGCCGCACTAATAGCTTGCACTCGCAAACTTGCAACAATGTAGCTCTTGCCGCGCTCTGGCGTATTACAAATCGCCCCGGCCCCGCTCGGCGCGCGCAATCTTTTACACGCTCACTACTATCTACCTCGTGCTGCACATTGTTTGTACACTTTAATAGGATACCATAATTCACCTGTCAAACATGCTTTAATAACGAACGCAACTAAAATTGACCACGCTTCAAGGCTCGAAATAACTCCACTATGCATGCCATTACAATCCCCACTGTCGTATTCATTTCTACAGTTCTCGAAAACACCAAAATTATTTACCATAATCACTGTGTAACTTGCTGTCCTTACTAATAATCAATTTAAATTGCTTCGGGACTGTACAAAAAACATAATTTTCGTAAAATGACGCGACATGAATACCTACAGGGTTAACTTAAATTTAATTGGAGATTAATTGAGCTCGTGCGTTCATCGAAATTTAAAATCAAAATTAATTAAAATACAAGGAGCATTACGTTGACGTGGTGAGGGGGAGGTCCGGCCAGCTCGCCACACTCCAGACACAATGCAAATTGGCCGCGTTCGCCGACCACACCCGCTGCCCGCTTGCACTGCACACAACCACTGCACTGTTTAATTATTTCGTACCGTTTACAAACGAATTTTATTTCATTACCACAGGTCATTGCACCTCTCATAAGCCCAGGTAAACTTAAGTCCTGTCGTTCGTTTTAATGTCATCCTTAAATTAGATGATTTTGAATCTAAGGAAATAAGTACGACTCAATAAGTCGGTCGTAAACAAGCATAAGCTGATATCCTATTCTAGCCGTAGTGGGCAAGGAGCCGCGGCGTGGCCCGAGGGCTCGTTTAAGTTAGAATTAACAATGACAGCAGCGCGTACATAACCCAAGAAATAAGGTCCATGCCGAGCTGATACTCATACGCGTACAGTCTATTATGTCGCCTTCGCATTTCTTACGAGACGCGTAAAATCGAAACATTATCAGATCAGACTCCATTATCATTTTAGTACGAATGTATTTTACATTTTTAAATGTGTGACTACTCAGTAGGGACCTATTTAGTACGCCTTTTAGCACGTTCGCCACTCGTAAGCGGACGAAGGCCGTCGTCTGAAATGAGCTGAATGTAGGCTCGAGACACTTAAATCGAAACTTTACGGTTGTCTTTATCGATACGATTGTATGCTTAAATGTGAAAACATAACGATACGCTGTACCAGTACCAATGGACTGACACGCGTCGTTTACAGCTTATCTAGCTTTTTATTTTTCAAAAGAATATTTTTATGAGTGTTATTTCCATTTTGAGGTGTCAGGACGTGTTATAAAATTTTATACCTTGTGCCAATTGTTTGGGATTAAGTAAAGTGCGTTGCATACTGATGATAGTTTATTGCACCGCATCAAATTTCACGGTGGAGGTGTCGTTATGGTTAAAAAGTATGCACATGCAGGGCGCGGGCGTAATCAGTGGGTGTGCAGTATTTGCATGTCCGTCACCGGCGGCGCTTCGTGTGCACCGCGCTCATAAACGACGCAAGCTTGAGGTCCCGCAATTCGTATGCAGATGTGGAAACACTACACGAACGCCAACTATGGAACACTTATTTACTTGACATTGAAACTAGTAATCCCTTTAATATATGCGCACACATATTAGCGTCACTTGCACGTAGTACCTACGGGAAGATTTATGGTTATTTTTGTAAATGATAATAAAGTTTGCATTGTTTGTCTCGAAACGATTCTTTTCACGTGAAAAAAATGACATGATGGTAGGACCTGAAAAAGGACTTGTGAAGGAAGGCGATGATGGTAATGCTACAGAAATAGCTACAATTAATCCTTACTACACCAGCACCAGCCAGCACCATAAATGATGAATTGAATAATAGTCTGTCGAATGCGTCAAGTGGACATGAATTCGTAGAAGCTTTTAGATGCATCAAATAATATTGTTGGACGGTAAAGTTTAATAAAATAGAACAAAACCAGTGTGTGTTAGTACTTATTGTTATTACCACAAAGACTATGAACTTTCTAATGCCAATAACAGGAACAGGTAGGGCATACAAATATCACTGTAAATGTCAATTCCATAGCAGTATTTCCTAACTACCGAGGAATCTTAAGATTTTATTTCCACGCATAGTCTTATATCTATACTAATATTATAAAGCTGAAGAGTTTGTTTGTTTGAACGCGCTAATCTCGGGAACTACTGATCCGATTCGCTATAGGCTGCTTTTTATCTGGATGCGCGCAGTAGTTCCCACGGGAAAGGGGGTGAAACCGCTTCCTTAAGCTAGTATTCGATATGATGACATGTACAAAAATACTGATCAATTATTTCGCCTCAAATACTTGGGATTAGGTTGCAGGATCGTTTGTTTTTATGATGATAGTAATTTTAGTCAAATAAGTAGTCTCGTCATGATTTAGGTAGATTAGTTGCATGACAGCGGCTGCGTATCTTGGTGCACGATCCGTCTTAGACGTGGGAACATTTAGTTCACATACTCGCTAACATGGCGTATCCTTTGTCACTAATAATAATAGTATAATTTATTAAAGGTATATTAAAATAGAACTCATTTTCATGCTACAAATATACTTATCTCTCATTAGCCGATTACGCTAGATGCAGAGTTATTTTTATTTTAACGATATCAATAAAAAGCGCCTTAGTTGTTTGTTGCATTTGATATTTTACAATCTTTTTTGCATAAGGTATATTGTGGACTTGCATTTGAAACCTCTGCAAATGTGCTTCAAGCTATCCATGGAATTAAAATTTGCTTTTAAATTCCTTGAAAATGTTATTATTTCTGGCCATTGCAGTTTCGTTCTTGAAGCTAAAACCATAAACAGTTATCTCATGAGATAATCTAAAGATTTTATCAACTTCGCTCTTCGCCATCAAATCTCTGCGTTCAAATCGACTCGCCGATTATACAAAGGGCGGCAGAAACTGATTCACGTCGCATAAGAATTCTTAGCACAAATGAAATTGCAATAAGTGTGCACAGGTAATGACATACGGTTGGCACGGTACCAGCCTTGACACACCAAGTATGCAAAATAGGTGCATCGAGACTCTCGGATGCTTGGCACGATAACTCCAAAGATATCATCGTCCTGAAAATAAGTATTCCCACAGAGCCTCGGTATCTAATTTAAATTGCTCTGCGTACATCGGCGCATATCTGAAGCGTGTATCAGTTTTATTGTTAAAATAGGTCATGTTGTACAAAGACTGTCGAACTAGTTCCAAGCATTACCTTCATTTAAGATCCTTAGGTTGCATAACTGTAATCTTTTCAATCAAAAATTTATAAATAATATCATTTTTTTTGAACTAGCTGTAGAGGTAGGTGTAACTTTGTCACAAAGTTGCAAGTTCTATAAGTATTAAGTATCCCAAATACATAAATTTCCGTCAAGATCGCCACACAGGCCTTTTGCTACGTAATTGCGTAGATATGGAAAATGACACGCCTTATCAAAGCTGGATACATATTTCGCTTCATCTGCATATTTGTATTCCATTGCAACATGGACTATGTTGACGGTATCAACTGCGTGGTCTAATTCATGGTAGTGGTAATTCGAAGTAGTTCATTCTATATTCCAAATTAGGATCAGGTTCCTAATCTAGATATGGTCGGATTTTCTACTTCACCTATTCTACATAACTCTTCCGCTTATGTTGCGGTGTCTCATTCAATATTATATTTTTAGATCCTCAGTTTAGATAGAGAAGTATCATGTTTCAGCAACTAAGCCTTTTTCAGAATACTATATTTGGTTACCTTAGAGTAGGTCGCATTAAATATTAGCAACAATACGACAATAACAGTTTTCCGAGAGAACTGCAACAAAAGCGTCGGTCGTGGAGCCGTCAGTGCGTCAGTCGTCGTCGGCGGCTATCTAAACTGCATCGGATCCGCTGCGCCCGCGCACGCCGCATATGCACCGCGTTACCGCTCGAGCCGCACGCAGCCAACGTAATTGTCTTTAATGCCCATATTAAGACAACCGCCAACTCTAAATTATGCACATTCACAATATTATGAAGATCTTAAATTATTTTATTGCGCGTCGCAATATGAAATGCGGCGGGTCTGACATCTGAATCACAAACGTGTCCCCTCCATTATTCCACTTTCGTAGAATTTTGAGCGAGTTCTTTTTGGCGGTATTTCCGGATTTTTTTATCGTGCAATATACCATAATTGTGTAGTTTGTTCTATATTTAGCTCACCACGACGCGGACGTTCTGACTTGCGTGACATAATTTTCTTTGCATTNATCCGATTCGCTATAGGCTGCTTTTTATCTGGATGCGCGCAGTAGTTCCCACGGGAAAGGGGGTGAAACCGCTTCCTTAAGCTAGTATTCGATATGATGACATGTACAAAAATACTGATCAATTATTTCGCCTCAAATACTTGGGATTAGGTTGCAGGATCGTTTGTTTTTATGATGATAGTAATTTTAGTCAAATAAGTAGTCTCGTCATGATTTAGGTAGATTAGTTGCATGACAGCGGCTGCGTATCTTGGTGCACGATCCGTCTTAGACGTGGGAACATTTAGTTCACATACTCGCTAACATGGCGTATCCTTTGTCACTAATAATAATAGTATAATTTATTAAAGGTATATTAAAATAGAACTCATTTTCATGCTACAAATATACTTATCTCTCATTAGCCGATTACGCTAGATGCAGAGTTATTTTTATTTTAACGATATCAATAAAAAGCGCCTTAGTTGTTTGTTGCATTTGATATTTTACAATCTTTTTTGCATAAGGTATATTGTGGACTTGCATTTGAAACCTCTGCAAATGTGCTTCAAGCTATCCATGGAATTAAAATTTGCTTTTAAATTCCTTGAAAATGTTATTATTTCTGGCCATTGCAGTTTCGTTCTTGAAGCTAAAACCATAAACAGTTATCTCATGAGATAATCTAAAGATTTTATCAACTTCGCTCTTCGCCATCAAATCTCTGCGTTCAAATCGACTCGCCGATTATACAAAGGGCGGCAGAAACTGATTCACGTCGCATAAGAATTCTTAGCACAAATGAAATTGCAATAAGTGTGCACAGGTAATGACATACGGTTGGCACGGTACCAGCCTTGACACACCAAGTATGCAAAATAGGTGCATCGAGACTCTCGGATGCTTGGCACGATAACTCCAAAGATATCATCGTCCTGAAAATAAGTATTCCCACAGAGCCTCGGTATCTAATTTAAATTGCTCTGCGTACATCGGCGCATATCTGAAGCGTGTATCAGTTTTATTGTTAAAATAGGTCATGTTGTACAAAGACTGTCGAACTAGTTCCAAGCATTACCTTCATTTAAGATCCTTAGGTTGCATAACTGTAATCTTTTCAATCAAAAATTTATAAATAATATCATTTTTTTTGAACTAGCTGTAGAGGTAGGTGTAACTTTGTCACAAAGTTGCAAGTTCTATAAGTATTAAGTATCCCAAATACATAAATTTCCGTCAAGATCGCCACACAGGCCTTTTGCTACGTAATTGCGTAGATATGGAAAATGACACGCCTTATCAAAGCTGGATACATATTTCGCTTCATCTGCATATTTGTATTCCATTGCAACATGGACTATGTTGACGGTATCAACTGCGTGGTCTAATTCATGGTAGTGGTAATTCGAAGTAGTTCATTCTATATTCCAAATTAGGATCAGGTTCCTAATCTAGATATGGTCGGATTTTCTACTTCACCTATTCTACATAACTCTTCCGCTTATGTTGCGGTGTCTCATTCAATATTATATTTTTAGATCCTCAGTTTAGATAGAGAAGTATCATGTTTCAGCAACTAAGCCTTTTTCAGAATACTATATTTGGTTACCTTAGAGTAGGTCGCATTAAATATTAGCAACAATACGACAATAACAGTTTTCCGAGAGAACTGCAACAAAAGCGTCGGTCGTGGAGCCGTCAGTGCGTCAGTCGTCGTCGGCGGCTATCTAAACTGCATCGGATCCGCTGCGCCCGCGCACGCCGCATATGCACCGCGTTACCGCTCGAGCCGCACGCAGCCAACGTAATTGTCTTTAATGCCCATATTAAGACAACCGCCAACTCTAAATTATGCACATTCACAATATTATGAAGATCTTAAATTATTTTATTGCGCGTCGCAATATGAAATGCGGCGGGTCTGACATCTGAATCACAAACGTGTCCCCTCCATTATTCCACTTTCGTAGAATTTTGAGCGAGTTCTTTTTGGCGGTATTTCCGGATTTTTTTATCGTGCAATATACCATAATTGTGTAGTTTGTTCTATATTTAGCTCACCACGACGCGGACGTTCTGACTTGCGTGACATAATTTTCTTTGCATTTTGCACTAACTTTTTGTTAACGAAATGAATGATCTTACAACTCACGTTACGTATAATTTCTTACACATTTAGATAGACTACCCATACACGCAGGCGAGACCCACACAGCTATGCGTGGAAAACGATCGCTATTACAATTAAAAGATGTAAATTGTAATTACGATTACTGGTGCCCTGGGCACTTGTCCGCGCTATGTCCTCGCCAATATATTACACGTAATAACGTCAGCATAAGTTGTCATCTGTGAATGAGATCGTGCGATATCATCGACTGCATAGGTACCTACTTGCAACATTGTCGCGTGGGATAGCCCCGGCTAGGCTCGCCGCAGACGAAGCCTGCGATCGGGTTACTGTGGTCACTTTCTTGTATGCTGGTATGCGTCTAATGTGTTATGGGTACTCTCTCTAATGACTTAGAAAGCCAGTAATGTTGCCAACATTCGTATTTGTATGCAATATCTTGGAAGTGGTTGTGGAAATGAGTTAAGGACTAGAATCTTAAAAGTACCAACACTAATCTTCAACAGTTTGCTTGAAAGTTGGCTTAAAAAAAAACAAGTAACTTGAAATAAACATACTGCGCCAAAAATAAATATAAGTATAAACAATTTGAATAAGTTTTGCTCAATTGATTCTCGCATACAGTGAATGCAAAAGGACCCCAACTGAATCTGATAAAAGGAACATCATATTTACGTTGTGTCGTGACCACGGCGTTGTTTCACACTCAAAATGCCCACATGCATGCAACTGTGCAGCTCGGTCCTAATAAAGAAAATTTATACATCACCTTATGATTGTGATTGGTATTTTTTCCTTTGTACATCGGCATCGTCTAGCCATGTAGTGAGCGGCATTGAGTCCCCTATACTTGGTATTGTTTGGCTCGAAGCCGTTGCCCCGCGGATCACCATACACTCCGCACTCGACGCGTATGTATGGCACAGGAAATCTGGACTTCCGTCCGTCTAGGATATTCACCTGGCTAGACAATGAATCGCTAATAACACATTGTCTTGCGTTCGTCTGTCGTTAAAAGTAATGTATGCGAATCCACCCATCATTTATGGTCTAGTGATTCAGAGCGCTGTTTTTTCATCAGGCCGGCTCAAATTATTGTCGTCTACATGCAGTAACAGAATAGGATAGTAAGGATACCAAACTGTTCGTTGACAGGCTGATGCGTCAATACTCACTTGCAGCTCACTCAATTTTGCGACGTAAGTAAACAAAGACTTGATGTTGACGAAGGAACATTTAAACACAAAACACGTAATGGGTTTACTTATAAAAAGAAAAACATTGGTCGCCTTGTGGCTCGCCGCTATCTTGCCTTTAATTTTATATGACGTTCAGAGATAACATAAATGGAAAATGTACTTAAACATTTCTTAATTTTGAATGCATTTAAACTTATAAACTTTAATTCCATGGTAAGAATAATTCCCATACATTATGGTCTAGATAAAGTGCTATGTTTTTCTGTGCACTAAGTCTTGGAACAGGTTCAAGTATCCTGTTGTTAGGACTTACACAGAACTGATCCGGCTTAGAGGTGCCATTAGCTCTGCAATGAATGTAATATTTGTTGGATTAACTAACCTAATACTAATTATGTATTCTCTCATGTAGTTTATTTGCTGATTAACGTCCTTAATAAAATCGAGGAATTTTAATATTGTGCGGGAGTACCTATATGTCGAACACGATCAAAAATAGATCACATTTCCATATTTGATCCAGTGGGATAAGGATCTTTTACTTTTTTCGTCGTAATACTTTGATTATTATGGAATCTCTTGTGGTGAAAACGTGTAGGTACTTCGTAATCGCGAAAAACTTTAGCAGGTAATGATTCAAATCAGCTAATTTCCATTTTCTCATTACAGGTACCGTTGGTATCGAACGAGGGCACGGCAGGTTTGGGAGCCCCTCGGGCCCCATCTGCTCCTGTAGCAAAGAACAAGCTAGGGCCAGCCACCATGCGCCTAGCCTCCAGAACCAAGATGCTGAAACCGCCTGCCAAAGCATTCCAAAACACATACGACGAAGAGGAAGAATCCGAATGAACTTTATGTTCTAAAATGTAAGGTAAAATGATTGTGTTGGATACTGACATTTAATCCTATTTAAACCTGGATACAAAACAATCAGGAAAATAACATTATTGCTTAAATATTTAATATATTTTTGTGATTGTCATGCGAACTAGCAATGAAAATGTTGTAAATATTATACGATAGTTAGATCAAGGTATTAGCTACAATCGAATTTAATAGCCGTTAACTATTTGTGTCGGTATCTTGATTATTTATTGGTAGTAAAAAATAAAGTTAAGTTTCAATTCTATTTTTTGTTTTTATTTACAAATGTGATCATTAAAATGTACAAGATGGTGTTCCAGAATCCTCTATTTGTGTAATGGATTGACTGACAGTCGTCAATCAGTTTGATCCTGGCTGAAGTCAAGGAGCTTGCCAAGTAAATCCCAAGAATTGCTGGCGCGTAGAATTAGATACCTTTCTAAATGCACGTCCGCAGTAACCTATGATTCTTACGAAGCTATGAAAAACTGTAGTCTTGTGAAGGCATCTACTGGAGTTCGTTCACAGGACTCACTCCCACAGCCTGCACTAGTGTATATCATGCCAAAAGAATTTTAATCCGCAAATAAAAATACTTAAAATTAATTACAGCTAACTAAACCAAGCGGCCAGCGGGTAAATATAATTGCTTCTAAAGCTGACTGTCGCACTCACTTGTTTTACGATTACAACTACTATTTAAACCGTCATACCTAACTTGTAAAGGAAGCTGGCAATTATATATCTACAATATCTAAGGCTCTATTTAAGTTATTGGTCGGCGAGGCGAGCAAGTGGCAGTTGGGGCGAGCGTATCATTTGTATATCACATTAGACATGTACAGGGAGAAATAGCCGCAGTCGATTGAGGAAACTTGGCATTACGCCGGCTGGCTAATAGCTGCGAAAGGTAACAATTAATCTAAGTTCCCGAGGAATCGGACTAAATGACAGACAACACGTTTGCAGTGCGTTTCCTAGAACAGTGAATGTCGAGGTGCGGCGCGCGGGCCCGCGTCCTGTCAACTCGCCGCTCCGCAATTTTGTACGCGGTAAAAAATCTCGGAGTGACAATGCTCACTGCTGCCGAGGTTCTGTACGTGAATTTATTTAATAAATTAAATATCTGTTTTGAGGGAAATTTATAGTTTTATACTAAACCTTTCTGTGGTTTTAAAAATTTGCTCGATACATTATACTTAATGAATTTAATTTGCATACAAAGACATTATGAAACTCTTTTAGTAATTTCACAAAAATATGTCATACTGTATTATAAAATTTAATGCAACATAAGTTAATTTTCAGCTATTTATAGAAATATGAGTAAAAGAAAATATTCAGAAATGCGACATAAGTATTAATTAATGCGTGAAAATTCTATCACTTCACCTCACAGCTATCACGGCAATGTTAATAAGCTAAAACTATCTTGATTAAAATTCTTTCAAGTGAAACTTATTAAAATTCTGACATTCCATGAATTGCTGTAAATAAATTTCCGTTAACTATCTAACAAAGAGGGGTCTTGATATTATTGTAAGTACGTTAATGTGTAAGTGGGACAAATGACAGCATCCCCTTGTTAGCAACTGCAGTAAGTACTTACAAACAAATAATTGGGAAAAAGCATATTGGTACCTACTTTTCTTACTGCTACTCCTACATTATTATGCAATCGCTACCATAAGAATGTTTTCTTTTAAAGCATTCCACCAAAGCGATTTTGATATGAAATATGAAATGAGATTTATCGAAACATTCAGTAGGTTAGGGTAGTTACCCACCTACGTTAAAAGCTATTTGATATAAGTATTTCATGTTTGTTGTTTCGAACCCTAACCGCATATACTATTTCAATGGCCAGTAATCATACGCATTTGTCGTAATAGGTACATTCTAGAAAATAATTACATCGCCACTAACTGCAGGCTGACGAAGGAAACGCAGTTGATTGCATCAACACCATCGCTGAATGAGACCATTCATAGAAATTGTGGACGACAAGTAAATACTAGAAACTCTTGAAGGTAATAAAATGCGTGTTCGCGAGATTTTTAACTAATATATTTGTACCCTGATAAGTGATGATGATGATGATGATGATGATGATGATGATGGCCTCCTAGCCGATTATCGGCCACGGCGGCTGTTCTCATATAAGGAGATCAGCCAGCTGCGCAGGATATATTATAGTGCACAAGCATTAGCGCAGATACAGGTGCACTCCCTATTCCCTCACTCTCATAACCCGATGGGACGGCAATCCGACACGACCGGTGAGAGATCAGGCGCAGGACCGACATTAACGTGCTCTCCGATGCACGGGTGTATCAATCACCAACTTCCAACTCCGGGCTGCTTTGTGAAAGTTTCTAAAACCCACAAAGCGATTTCGGCCCGTCCCGGGAATCGAACCCGAGACCTCGTGATCAGCAGTCGGCTATGCGACAACTAGACCAACGAGGCAGTTAACAATATTCTATACGTAATACTTATATACCTGATAAGTATTATGAAGTGCCTTCAGGTTGTCATCGATGCGCCTAATTGTAATATTCGAATGTAGAATGCTAAAGTAGTGTCATGCCTATAAATTGGCAACCAAGACTTTACATTAATGAAGCTTCTTAATACTTCCGAACATCTACCTTCTCTATATGTCAGTTACATATATGTATGATGAACCTGGTTAGAATAATGACGTACCTACAGCTTTTAAAAAAAATATATGGTCGTTTTAAAGATAATTTGTTATATTTAATTACTATTTTGTAGTTACCTCGCTAGCCTAGGTATCAAATATTTTTTTTAAGTATTCTTTTACGCAAATTCGTATTCAAGACAAAAATAATCTTACAATTTTTTTGTAAATTAAATTATGCGTTATATACTTTGTAAATGAATACAATCGTGATAAGCTCACTTACGGACTTAACGACCAATTTTATTTTTTGTATTTCCCACCTCATAAAATTTACACCTTTTTTGATAACGTCTACCTTAATAAGGACTTTATAGGTAACAATTAAAAAATAAATTGAATTAAATTTTCCATAGTAGGTAATGGATAGGTTTATTTGTGCGATTTCTCGTCTTTCATAAGTGCACAGATATTTTTAGTTTTCAACTCTCTACATTTCCTCTTATTAGCCGACAATTCTTTAGTGTAATGGCGTACTTAATAGGCAAGACTTGATTAGCGTGATGTGGGAAATGAGTGTGCGGGATGTGGCTCGCGTGCGGGCAGCGCCGCGCGGCACGACTAGGCGACATGCACTTTCATACAGGCGTGATTATGGCGCGGAAACGTTGGGCGGCTTTCGATGGTGGCATGCACGCGAATACCTGGCTGCATAAAAACTGCAATATAGCTAATCGATTTTTTAAAGCTGCACCGATTTGGAATATTTGCAATCATGCTTAAATATCATTGCCAAGGCACGCTATGCAGTTTTTTTTATGTAGGTATTTCTTGTAATGGTCACTAATTCAAATTCAGAATTCCCAGACATCATAAATAACATATCAGTAAATAGGGTTTAGCATTTACTTTCTAACGTTAAAATATATACGACATATGGAAATACACGCAGTTGGTAGCCAGTAGCTTTCCCACGCACCGCAGGTGTTCAGACATGAACCTGGCCACTTTCCCTTTTTTCTTTAATGTTCTTAATTCAAAACTTC
>NWSH02000210.1:8242343-8253135 GCA_002382865.2 Heliothis virescens
TTACTCCCGTCTGCGTCACACCCTTTTCTTCTACCTAAACGTCCACTATCGCGAATGATAGTTGAATACTTGAATATAAAATATCTTTACACATTTCAAACTGGGCCTACTTTAGAATTCAACGATTTAGTCATCGTCAACGAACCAAATCTTCCGCCTTGCTCTGGAGATTGGCTCGTATGCATCAACTGACGTTTCGACGACCTGTTGTCAACGTCTGTCTTTTGCCAACTAATTAATTTACATTAAATATCATTTGAGCAATATAGAAGAAGATATCGTATTGCTTAATTTTAGAAGATAAGTCTTAGTTTAACATGTACTTTTCGAGCATAGCTTCGAGTGCGAACGACTTGTCTGTGAAACCCATGTGGCTTTCAAGTGGGGGGAAATGTTCAGACATGAACCTGGCCACTTTCCCTTTTTTCTTTAATGTTCTTAATTCAAAACTTCCTGCCACGACATTTCGTTGTTTTGCACTCATCCGTCAAAATATATGTAAAATACATATCCTGCGTCGCCCGCGATTTATACGCGCGATAGCTAAAAAAATAATATTCTGCTAGAAGTTAGCTGACCGCTAATACCACTTTACCACCTAATACCCGGAGGACACTTAGTGGAGTGCAGAGGAGTATCCCGCTAGCCGGCCGGCATCGAGTGCCCCGTCGTTGGCAGATCATCCCTGTCCATTCCCAACCTTCCCAGGTGAGTGCTTTGTGCCTTTTCCTCCATTTTGAGGGTCACGGGGTTTCAAAGGGGTATTTCAACGGAGAGTGCAGCAGCTTCTCCAGCGAGAATCCTACATTTAACAGCAGGAATTCTCCGATGGTAATTTCTTTAGGAATTAATTCGGTTTTAATTATAAAACAATGGGTCATCCACCTATAAATGGAGTCTGGATGAAGCCGAATATCACCCCCGTGTCAGTGCTCGTAAACAACGGGTTTTATATCAATTCGATTCGGCTTCGACATATGCAGCATTTATTTAATTATCGCTCGTTGGTTTAAACGTCGGTGAAAAGGCGCAAAGGAGCCAAATGGTTGCTCAACTCTCGAGACAAATTATTTCGCAGAAGGATTTTGGTGTTAGTCACTCCAAATGACCGGCAAGTTTTAAAATACGTCTTGAAAGGTATCGCATCAGCAGAATTTCGAAAAACCCTTGATGACGTCATGATTATGAATGAGGATGTTGGATCATTTTTGTATTTTTTTATATGTCTGCGATAAAGCATTTATACCTACATGCATTTATGTTTTCATTTACACAAATTTTATTTCAGACACAGGTAGGTAAGTACTGGTGGTTGTTATAAGTTGCTAGGACAGGTATGTATGGTCACCAGATTATCAACAGAATCTTCTATAGTTGGCTACTAAGCTGGAGAGCTACCTACTTTCAATTTGATTCCATATTCCGAAGACAAGAAAAATTGATACAGTAGTGCAGTGAGCAGCCCCAACATCAGTCAGATTGGCGGAAAAAACTTTAGCAGCAGATAAGAAGTCCTCTATCTATCACATTTATTATCTCTAGCCAATCCAACGGGGCCACATATTGTGTTATCGTGTTCTGTGCCATTATCCTTCATAGCGTTTCATTTCATTTTCAGTTGCCTTCCTCGATGAATAGCCTTAGCATACAATGAAAGTTTTCAAATCGGATCCAGTTTCTAAGTTTGGCGTGCCCCATCAAACCAGAGACATCAATTTTAGTTGATCAATAAAATTAGTGTAGCTACACAGGAAAGCAAGATTTTAAAGCAGAAAATTACATAGTGCTTTCGGATTATCAGTCTCTCATAAAAACATAATTCCTCGGAGACGGGAAGGGCTTAAGCTCGTTCACATTAGCACTTTCCAACGCTTAGGTTTTCCAGGTGAGTGTGTAAGGTCAGGGTGACCCCGGCAGGTGGCGCCACGCGCATTAGTTATGCGTGGCGGGTGCGCCGTCTGCCGCGCTTCCTGCCAGCCCGCCGCCCGCCGCCCCACGCGCCCACAGAAACTCATCTTGTGTTGTTTCACTAATTCATTGTTCAGGAAAATCGCCTATATGGAATGTGTGAGTAAATTAGGTAATGGTCGGAAAAACCTTTGAGTATCTACAGTTGTGTTCGATACATGCAAGCTGATTCACACATAAAATGCAACCAAATAAAAGCTCACGTCATGAAAACGACGAAAACTTTCCGTGCAGTTCTGGAATATTTTACACAAACAGCTATGTTGATATCATTGTCATAATAGCTTTCCAAGTGTTGAAAACCTTAATCTTTATTTCTAAGTAGGCACACACAGTTTAAATGTTAACTACTGTTTACCAACCACTTTAATGTAACATTGACTTGAACATAAACGTAACGATGTGAAGCTGTTTACACAATATTATACCTACTCGCTAAAAAAGGACTTGAAAAAATATGTCTAGACGAAGCAAATACGCGTGTTTTATTTTTACTATACCGCGTAAACTGCTAAAACTTTTTGCAAACCGCCGTACCGATAATTAATAATGTTACAAAAACATTTATGGCCGCAGAAATAACTGGTATCGACTAAACAATGTCTAAAATTAGTCGATAAAAACACTAAACAGTGCAGGACGCGACCTCTCCGCCTCTCCGACTGTTTACTTTCGTCTTGAATACGTTTTCCATGCCGACGGACAAGTAAACATTAGAAAATCGACACTGTTTATATAAGCTAAGTACCTACTTGTGAAGAGTTATAGTCTCTTATGCATGTTCTAAATGTTGAAATGTACCTATGTTGTTCAAATAAATGTTGGCCGCTCCTGAGCTCACTCGTTAGACTTCTGATTACTATAAAGCGCTGATGATATGTTCCAGACCACGGCTGCCGGCTGCCAATTCGTTCATAAAATTCACTGGAAATTACGTGCGCGCATTTAAAATATGGTTCTCGTGTAAAATCTTTCAGTTGCAACGGTAAATTAAGATTTCAATGGATAATATTCTTGGATTTAAGAATACATAATTCACACAAACACTGAAAAGCTGCATTCACGTAGGAAATCATTTCCACAGAGTTTCAGCACATCAAGGAATGTAGGTGTTTAATCAGTTTAACTACTATTTCGAAATAGGGTACGCAATAGAAACATACATTTCGTTTAAACCAGGATCAATCATTTGTAGCGTATACCTAACTATTAGATAAATAATTCAGGGAAGTCATAAATCAAGTTTTATAGTGCCATTAATTAATTATGTAGTACATACTATTTTGCATGAAACTGTTGTTCTAATTTGCAAATACATACATTTCTGTCGGTGCCTAGAAGCGATTTGCATAATGGAAGATTTTCACAGAAATTAAGAGCAGAAACCTGAAACTATCTATTTATGACTAATTATTATAATCAGTTTAAAAAAAAAATAATACAATTACATACTTGTAAAACTACATGAACGTGAAACTAAGTAGGTGCATAGTTAATACAATGGTGTAGATGCGACAGTGTGCGTGCAATGCGTGCGCAACAGGTGCACTCGAGGTCGCGATGTCTGCCAGCCCTCCCTGAGGACCTAAGGTTAGAAACAAATTGTTTTACGTCGATTTATTGTATTTGTTTTAAAATAGATGTCAAAACTGAAATTTTGTGACTTGAGTAGGTAAGCTAATAAGTAAGTTGAACATTTTTCATGAAAGGCTCCGTATAGGTAGAGAGTTTGTACTTACTTAATATTATGATTGTGCAGATATTTTATCAAACCAACAACTAACATTATTAGACCTTAATGACGAAGAAATGTAACTTTTTGAGTAATGTTTTTCCAAAAGAAAGCATTCGACAATACATAAAAATTTTGCTACATTAGGAACAAAAAAATAGATGCTCCTCGGCATTTTATGTCAAAACCATCACATAAAGTCTCCGTAATTCCAGGCGAATTTAAATAAGCCACAGGTACCTATCTACAACCCAGTTCCTGATGTATAACAAACAGCATGTTGAAATGCTGAACACATTTAGTGTTAGTTTATTTGCAGACCAGCTCACATTAACTCCACATAGATATCCCATGAAATCCAGATACGAGATTCCGGGAAATGCGTTCCTATTTTACGCTGATCTATGATATGACTCATCCGTCTAGTTACTGTATGAAATAATTCTGAGACAGAAATTATGGGCTTGTTTCTCTGATGTAAAGGATTGTCTGCTGCGTAGTAAAGATGTACTGATATTTACTACATGTTGTACGTTGGTAGGCACTTTATTACCCCACTTGTTTTTCTCGACTGTTTCATCAGCGGTTTGGGTTTTATCAATCAGTCAGTCAATCATTTATCAGTGTTGGTGTTTTGGAAGCTTAGGAAATAAAGTACTAAATCTAATGACTCATTTGCTTGTCGAAGTCAAAACTTACTGATGATGTTCACAGTTATTCCTTTATCAAATCAAATCAATCAAGGACTCCGTTAATGAGAATAAGTGTGAGCTTTCATGCCATATTTACTAAACGCATAATTATAACAACAATAGGACAGACACATGATGTGTCATGCGCCTAAAAAGAAAATAAAAAAGCGGGCGCTGCAAAAAGGTGCATTATCGAAGGACAAGAGCACACTGGTGAATGGAGGTGGGCTGAACAGGTGTGTGTCAAGGTTGCAGACGGCGTAACGAGTCCCAGAGGTGCGGCCGTCTGCCGAACGACCTTGGGTGTATAACCCGCCTTAGTCCCACATACGGCCGCTAATCGAAAACCAACGTTAAGAGGTTTCAGCTTATTTTTTTGTACCCAGACGCCTTCCCAACTTATAATTAAAACTAAAATCTTTTCCAAAAGCTTATTTCTGTTTAGAATTCCTTTTAAAATTCTGTGGTACATAACTTATTGCAAAAAAACGACGTCTAAGTATACCTATATATATAGCTTGCAAGTTCGTTCTGTGTTTTAAATTTAGATTTTACGATCTGAATTCAAAATTAGAAAAACAATAGAATACCTGAAATTGTTTTTGGTCTAACAAACATAGAGCATTTGGTAATTAACGTTGTTGTCTGATTGTTGAACTGAGGTTGCTGGCTGAGCCATAAAAAAAACTACGTCATGTGATTCTAGGCTAAATTTTCCATTCGAATTCGGCAAATTTCAGCCTCTGAAATACAAGCACGTCAATGGTAGTTATGTTAATGATTAGTAATTATGTTATCATCCTAACTTTTTCTCGTATTCAGTAGAACCGGATGCAGCTGAGTACTTACCAGTGTTTTACATGAAACGCATTTGCATAAGCTCTTCAACTCAGTTACCTGGGTAACCGTAACCAACCTTTTGGAAAGGGCCAAAAGCCAAAATTTAGGGTGACCGATTAAAAAAGTGTAAAGAAGAATGTGAATACGTTACGTACATGAGTTACGTAGTAGTAGGCAAAAATAATGATTTTCCCGCGTTCCGAAGGAATCACTCCCTGTACCCCATCATAGCCATTATCAAACATTCGTCACTCATAACTTACGTTTTGACCTGTACCATTTCTTTTAATATTTAGCAAATACTACTACTTACTTGGCCAATTAAAATTAAATACTTAGGTACTTATATGCAATTAAGTTTCAAAGCTATTTAACAACAACATCTACGTTTGAATATCTTTCACAAATTATAACTTGAATAGGTACATTTCTCCATCTAAAGCTCAAAGCTGTCTGTACCTAGTCTGTAGGTACGGTCAGCATCAAAAGTAGCTGAGCAAATCAATGTTTTTAAAAGTGCCTCACAACGTCTAGGATCGTAATTTCTTAACAACACAAACGCCAAAATTTGCTTCACATCCTGAACTTCAAAAAAAGTAGATGAGTAGTCCGGTAAGTTATTGACGACACGGTGTTTAGCAGTTTTGAAAATTTTGATTTGTTCAGCTACTTTTGATGCTGACTGTACCTAGCCATCTCCGCCAGATTTTCAGCCAGAAACAAAAGGAATATCGTATAACGGCGACTAGGGGCGTAAATTGATACTGCCTAGTCTATCCGGCAACGAGATTCGGAAAACCAAAAACATACATACATATAATATGAACTACGCATGGATTTCAAAACCTTCGAAATATGTACTTATGAAAGTTTTTTTTCTTTCTCTATTATTTTACATTATGTCTCTCCTGCTGTCCATAGTAGACAAATAAGAAATAGGCGTTATTAATTTAAGCTTATAAGTAAAAAAACCTAAGCTTCAAAGTTCGGAAAATACTCCTGTTTTCTAATATGTATTTAATATTCATTAGTTTCCTACATAGTTTCAGAGTTATTTCCGATTGCTACTGTTCCCATTACTTCCATATAAACACGTTCCAATTCTTCTCCTTTTATGAAATATGCAGCAAGTTTTATTTTGTTAAAAAACTGCGAAATTTGTATTACCGAAAAACTGTGAAAAACTAAATTTATATTACCGTTGTCCAAAATGGAATACTGGTGCCTCGGGAATAACCTTTCACAAGCAGATATTGCTGATAAAATTAAGTTTTCATCTCATAAGCGTCTCATATTGCATCCTTTTTTTTATATCGATGGGAAATCATCAGTATGACCCCTCCCGCTGTGGGTGACAGCGGAAGTGAGTGTCAGACTTTTACCTACTGACTAAAACCCACCGTGTTCCTTCGGGAGCCCTTTGTGTGCCAGGGCCGCGGTAACTCTTTGGAACAACCCGCAGCCCCGACGGGCTCTGTCATATTGCATCCTACGGAATATATCTTACAGTGGTGTTGTCAGTTAAGTAGGTAGTCATACTACCTACAGATTGACTCACAGATTTATATAGACGTATAATATCGGTACCTGCGTATATTCTAATGAATTTAAATTAATATCGCCGCATAAATTAATTTCCAACCAGCTACCGTGATACGCAACACGTTATTTTCCCACACATTTACAAATATAAAAACACGTTTTGGTTGTTATACTTATATCTTTTTATTCATCCAATACAATAATGTTCCTATAGCATGCTTAAAGTATTAAAAATAATTGAAGTGCCTAATAGTCTAGTCTAGAGCCTAAGAAAGGACATACGCTTTTTATCCGTGTGCGGAATTAGTTCCCTTGGGATGCGAGTGAAACCGCAGAGATCAGCTAGTGCAATATGAATAGTTTCACACAATATTATCAATGGAAACGACAATAATTACGCTACCCTGACATAATGATAACTAAGTTGACAGTAAATACCTGAAATGAAATATCGAACATTCGTTAAAATCAATAAAATAATAACTGCACCAATTAGCTAAGGCCACCTGCCAACAGATTTACACAGATAAATTGATGTCTGTCTTGTCGTTCATTATAAATTAAAACTACACACTTGAGCTGCAACCAGTGGCGTAGTTAGGTAACCGCGGGCCCCGGGGCAAATAGAAAAATGAGGCCCCTTAAGGGAAAAAACCGGCCAAGTGCGAGTTGGACTCGCGCATGAAGGGTTCCGTACCCCATCCCCTTATTTTTTTTTCTTTTTTAGTATTTGTTGTTATAGCGGCAACGGAAATACATCATTTGTGAAAATTTCAGCTTTCCAGCTATCACGCTTAGTGAGATACAGCATGGAGACAGACAGACAACGAAGTCTAAGTAATAGGGTCTCGTTTTACCCTTTGGGTACGGAACCCTAAATAGGAAAGGGATATGTAACACGCGCGAACAGTGCGAGTTTTTTTTTAGTTTTCTAAGTAAAAAATCGAGCGCGAAATGTTTTGAAAGTTGGGTCGCAACCTGTCTTTATTATTTAATGTAAAAATGAGAGAACTTTGAAAAGTTCAGGGGCCCCCTCAGGTTCATTCGAGGGGCCCCTGGGCTTGGGGGCCCGGAGCACTGCCCCGGCTGGCCCATTCGTAGCTACGCCACTGGCTGCAACGAGTACATGATATCGTATCCAATTTGTATGATTACGTGTAAACAACGTTGAAAAACCGAGACTGCTTCTAAAAACTAGTGTTCACTTTTTGTGCGGTCCTATTATATTGTGCTTACGACATTAAAATTAGGTACAATAATTTTTCATTGTTGCCGGTAAGGTAAACAATAGTTTTTCGGACGTTACATTTTTTGCTATTTAACTATGCACTGGACTTTACTCGGTATTATGTTTAACCATACCAGAAAGTAATTTGTCTGGATTCAATGAGCGAATCTGCTGACATACCTAATCCAAGATTATAAATGTGTGCTATATCTAATAAATGACTAAAAATATTTTGTTCTACTTTCACTTGATTTATCCAAACACTGAAAATTATACAAGTACCTAAAATACATACATATTTTAAGACAACTAGCCTGAGAAATAAATATTCACAGTAACATTAATGATGGGTAGTTCAGTAGCTGATTAATAAATTAATAAACCAGATAAGTCTCTATGTATGAACATTAGCTAATAATTCATACTAAGTATTATAATATAACAATTAATACTTAAAATTATAACAAGCTGTAGAGATACAATAATGGTGAGAAAAAAAGTCATCAAAAACTCTTCAAAAACTCTTTTAAAAAAACATTATTAATAAAAATAATTTCAAAATCATTTTCAGTCAATTTAACCTTATGATTTGTCATACGTTTACACTGGCTGGCATAATAAAACCCGTATTACTGGATAGACATTCACGCTTGTTATGTACCATCAGTGTGTCTACCTGAGCATTGAGCGATCTGGTGCGGACAGCTCTAGGCCTACCGTAACTGTGTGCTAACTATGTACATAGACATTCGAGATCCCAAACTGTGCACGGATGTAGGGATAGTTCACACGCTTTGTGCTAGATGTGGCGTGGCTTTTTATTTAATTTTTCATACTTCTTTTACTATCCCATAAATAGGAATAAAATCCCTTAAATAGCGGATAAAAGTGTTCAGAAACTGGCCATAAAAGCAATAACATTACAGGTCGTTAATATTTAAGCTTGACTTGATAAACTTTGACTTAAACAATTGAGCCAGACATGGGTTATGTAATTTTTGTATTGGAAAATTATATCAAACAACGAATGTGTTTATGACGATTAAATTAAGTTAGGGTCACAATAAAACTCCCGTGAGTAAATTCGTAAGCGACACAATCTGAAATCTTGACTGCAATAGTTTTCAGGCACTTTACATTGATTAAGTATATTTTTGCTTAAACTTTTATTCATATTCCAATGTAAGTATGTATATATAGGTGTTTTCTATGATTTTTTTACATACTTTGATAAAGACTGATTTAAATATTTTTCAACCGAATTTCAATTCAAATTATTTTGTTTTGTTTCTGATTTTGGAGATACCTTCAATGGTAAGCCTAATACGCGGTAGTACCGATGATCTATGTCTTAATGCAATAAAATTAATATAAGTACAGGATAGAAGTCACTCTATGTAACTAAATATAACTTAGTATAGAAAATACACGTGTAACCTTATTAGTTATTATTTTGTTAAAATATTAAAATATACGTTTTAAAAAACTCGTGAACTCGTGACTTCGTATTTATGAATCAGATATGTTTATTTTCACACGTTTATCAATACAGTGCTAATTAATATACAATTAAATATATAATTATGTAAATATATATCAAAACATGCACTTTGCCCGTGATTTCGTCCGCTTGTATTTTGGGTTTTCCAATACATAGGACAAAGTTTTGCCTAGTTCAGAAAAGAGATCTACAGTTAATTAATCTTATTTATCAGATAAAAAGTATTGTTCAAATAAAAAGGGGTTAATCAAACATAATAGACGGAGTGGAGCAGTATAGACAAAAACATATTGCAGGACTTTTCTGGACTATCCCACACAGTGAAAGTACAGATGAACGATCAGGGGGCACGGTAGTGCCCCCGCCAAGTCAAGCAGAAAAAGCGGCACGGCCGTACCATCCTTTTCTCGAAGCAATTCAGGCTATTTTCAACCCACTATAATTTCGTTGTGGATAGAACAAGAAGCCTGAATTTTCAGTAACTAATTACGCATTATATAAATACGGTGTATTTATAATTTCAGACCATTTGAACCAGTAGTTTAAGAATAACAACTTGTTAAAGTTTCTGAATTTTGTCACTCACTGACTCACCGATCATCAAAAGTCCAAGGCACTTTATGATGGTGGGATCAGCACATTGCGAGGCATGCGCTCCGCACGGCGCACAACGCATGCCTCGCCAAGTGTGGACCTGTATGATTCGTGGCGAGGCAAGCGCTCCGCATGCGCTTGAGGGCGGATAGCCATTTCGTAATGTCGGCAAATGCTTCAATATCAAAGTGCCTCAGTGCGAGCATTACGTTAGGTGTGGACGTAGCCGCGCATGCACGTTCGAGGCGTGCGCCGCGTACAATATCAACGCACGCCTCGACTGCGAAAATGAAACTGCGTTTGCTCGGGCCAAACAGCGCGCAGCGTATGCTCGGGCCGATCCAACCCACATAGCAGCAGTCAAGATGGCGCACGCGCGCGCCCAATAATGCACGCGTACATCCGCAGCGAGGCGGATACAACCATCAAAACGCAACGCACCGTTCGCAATGAGCCGGCCGCCACACGGCGCACAGCGCACAGCGCGTGTGCGCCGCACACGCGCTGTGCGTTGTGCGCCGTGCGGAGCAAATGCCTTGCCAAGTCTGCGCGCCTACTTGCCTCGAGCATTTGCTTCGCATGCGATGGCTCGACCCGAGCATATGTTGGTATAATTTGTCAACACGCACGCCTCAAGCCGAGGCATGCGTTGTGCGCCGTGCGGAGCGCATGCTCGTAATGTCTGGATCCACCTT
>NWSH02000210.1:8264251-8284485 GCA_002382865.2 Heliothis virescens
TAATTTTTTCTCCTGCCAAAACTTAAATTTTCGTGTTCCAGGGCTCTTAAAAAATAATGTATCAGCCTGACCGTTGACCACCTATTGAAGGCATAGTCCTTTGGCCTGGTCAAGTAAAATGTCAATTATACCCATCACTATGGAAGAAATACAAACCAACAACACTTATAAATCCAATAATATTTTACAGAAAAGTTTTCTCGTAGAACTGCTTATCACACAGAATATCTAATAAATGGAAAACGGGTAATAGTTTAAGCCCTAGTTCAGACATGCGGGAACCGCGCGTTTTTCTGGCGGTAACCGGGCGGTTATGTCTGAACGATTACTACATAACTCATACAAATGTTTTCCACGACTGAAGTTTTTCAAAAAACACTTTAGAAATATTCAGCAAAAAAAATGTTGTTTATTATTAAATATCTTTTTTAAGCTACGCATGATCCAAACAAGTTTGTAACCGGTGTGTTTTTTTCTTATTTTTTCGTATTCATGAAATACTCACTGGATAGTAAGATTACGTACTGGCGACGCCGAGACGCCTAGAGCTTTGAAAATGACATATAAGTAGGTATAGGTATATAGATTTTTTGTGTAGGTGGGAAATCATCAGATGACCCCTCCCGCTGTGGGTGACAGCGTGAGGGAGTGTCAGACTTTTACTGACTAAAAGCCACCGTGTTTCTTCTTGAACTCTTTGTGTACAGACAACAGCACATCAGGTTACCAAAACCGGTTAAATTTTGGCAATAAATTTTCAACCTTATCACAGTAGCGGAAGTTTAATATTCGATTGGGAAAATTTGACAGATTCGTATACGTTGACCTGCTGTCGTCTTTACCTATATAGCTTTGGTTGCACTTCTACTCAAAAACTGAGCATTTTCAACAGCTTTATAGCTGAATATACAGCGACATTACCTATTAAGGATTTCTCTCTTTTTTTCTTGCCGGCGCTAGCGTTCTCAAAATAACTTGACATGCAAAAGTGAAGTTATATCCAACTTGCATAATAAAAAAAATATTTGAAGAAAAGTAGTAGAAAAAGAAAGTCTTGTACTATGTAACTTAGCTACCTCGTACGAATGTTATCGTATTTTTTGTAAAAAAAAAATGTAAGTTGAAAAGTTTTTTGTCATTTTGGCGGCCAGTTTCTTACTTTACATTGGATTGAGCTAAAACTCGTCCTATAGATTCGTTAGTTTTTAAAGTATCTTTTTTATTTAAGTAGGTATCACAATATTTTTTATTTAAACAATAAAACGACCTCGACGCTACATTCCATTTGTTATTTAGGTAAGCAAAAAGGTTACTACATCTACAACACTGATAACAAAAATCACTTTTAATTGAATTACCCTTATTTGGAATTTAACATTAATTTAGATAAATAGGATAGTTTCTTTAAATTGTAATTTAGGGGGTTTACCATGAGGTCATAATCATAATGATTGCTTTATTATATTTTAACCATGGCATCTCAAAAAATGTCTAAATAGCTACATCCTGCAATTACAACATAGAATGACTAATGCATGAAGCATGCTGAACTCCTAAACTTTGTCCAAAAAAATCTTACAGGAAAATGATGCAACACAGCGTAATCTTATAGAACTTGAGAACCTAGTTACTAATATTATAGTACCTAATGGAGGCGTTATTTTAATTGTAACATTCCAATTCTATAACCACGCGGAATAGATACCTACCTAAGATGAGTGTGAAGCCTTCGTGTTCCACTTTTTCTAGCCTTGAACATTTTTTGTCATTGCGCACACAAAAAATGACAAGCTTAATATAATGATAAGACATGAAGGTATGTACGCTCCTACAAATATTTCATATCATCATGTTACTTATGTTTTGAGCAAAAACTATAAGGTTCAAGGTGGATTCGAACCAAAAGTAACGTCCTTCATAGTTCACAAAAAATCTGAAAGAAAAACTTACTATAACTTACAACTACTACTTATAACTTACAAGTTCCACGCCTCGCAGGCCTACTCACGCACCTGATTTCATAGATTGAAATTAAATAGAAAATCGACAGTAAAGAAATACAGTTTTATTATAATGGGCCTTAAAAGAAGTTAGCAAAGAAAAAGTATACAATAACTAAGCATATTACTTAAAATGATTATTTGGATGTACGGTGCTAACTTTCAACTTAGTAGGTAGGTCTACTCTTTTACCTAACTTCAAGCAGATTGTGAACAAGTCACATAGTCTATAAGGCACTTACTTCAATGAATCGGCCCCCAGTCGGCATCAAAGCCTTTCTTATACTCTCTTCTCCAATTACTAAATACAAGTAACAATTAAGGCGTCCTTAATCACAATGTTGTAATTCATTATCACAAACACGTGTGATCAATGGAGCCATTGAGACGGTCACGCGATATGTTTGCTTCACAGTTTCTTTGAAAGCCAGCATCGTGGAAACGCCGTATTCAGCGCTTTATTTATAAATTTTCGTCATTTGTTTTGGCGGCTTTTCTTAATTTACTAACATAATGTTTTCGCTATTGTTATGGGGTTTAAGTGAAAGCGAAAATTTATCGGTTGAACTTGCATGTAAGTAAATATTGAAATTACACGGTAAAATTGCAATTTTCCTCCTCAAACTTCTGGGAATACCTTATAAAAATTATGCCTATCCTTGAATAATAAAGTTTCTGTTGTTTATCACGAGGACTTATCAGTTCGTTGTATAAAGTGTATGCTTTATATTTGCACATAACTGTTTCGGATGCCATATAGAGTCGTGTTGGCTGAGTGGACCAGAGTAAACATGGTGTGATCGTGTTTGTCGTCTCGTGTCTAGACGAGATGACATAATGCGCGTCTGCATCGGTCACCGGTGCATGCCCGACGCTCGGATTATCATAAAAATAATATGATTAATTTGACTAGATTTGATTGCAGACCAAACGAACCTGTTTATACTTCATATTGTACTAGTTGTGACTTTTGTACCCGCAGTGGAGTGTGTTCGGAAACAATATTCTTGTCACATTTTACGACAATTAAGAGTCAGGTTATATGACTTGTATCAACGATCGCGGTCTTAAAGAAGTACCGCCTTTAGATCCAGGTTCATCTATGGTTCAAACCATAATCTCAAAAAAAATATATACCTAGATCTGGTATTTTTTGATAGCACGTTTTATGGTAAGGTGGGTGATTTTTAACCAAACCTTACATAAATACTAAAATTTATTGATTCAATCCAGCTCCTGAAAAAAGATCTTTAATTAACTACAGGTCCCATAGATAATTGAAAAACTTATCAACGGAAACTACAACCGTCTGGAAAGTTACACAAACTTAACAGGATTTAACAACAATAACAGGATTTGTCAAATTCCTAATTATTTTAACAACATATCCTAATATAATGGAGCTTGTAAACAAGTGGATCAACTAACAAAGTTATATCACAATCAATCAAAGTTTGTTGCTAAGTTAGTTGCCAACGCAAATTCCGTCATCGTAGATCATAACGAGTACTCACACTTGAGATGGAAAGCCGTTCCATGACACGCAGAGCAATTTACCAAATCTGTTGTAAATTACTGGAGGAAAGTCGCCGGATGCTGCTTTCAAAGGAAAAGTTGAACGCCTAGCAATTATATATAGTAAGGATTTAAATAAACTTGTCTTTATAGCACTCAATGACGTTTATATTGATCGAGGTGTTGCTAGCGGCTGTTGCCGCTGTCATTAAATTGTTAAATGATTTTGCATTTTTATTGACGTACCGTTTAATTATTAGTTGAGAGATGTAAGCAGTTGTTTTCATATAAAAAGATGAATTTATTTAGCTACTATTATTTTTAGACATAATATTTTTTATAGGTAAGTGAAAATCTTTAAGACGGCAACTTACAATAGTAAGTATAAGTTTAATTAATAACAAAAAACCTATACCTACAGATTATAACGCTTCGTAAGAAAAATAAAAACTAAATAATTTTAAAGTAAGACACGCACCGTCAGTTTTAGGAAAATTGGCTTAACCAATTATCCCAAAACTATACACGGCGTAGGTAGCAGCTATTTTAAGATTCATAATGATTCACTGTTCTTCTAAATGAAGCTAAAAATAATGAAATATATTTTGATATGATGGGTAAAGAATTCTAAGCAGTTCCGTTGAATTTTTCTAGTTCCATAAAAATATTTGGGAGATTAGGTACCTATGCCTATGAATCTAACTAGCAAATATTTCTCTTTTTATTGCAGTCTTGCCTCTACAGTTTCCCAACTAGTATTCAAATGTTGTGAATAGGATTGAGAGCAGCAATAGAGATTATGAAAAGTATACTGAAATAAATTAATAATTAATTATGGACCCATATACCTTAATGATATACACATAACGAACTTATATCTCAGCGAGACCAATAAATCAATCATCTGATAACGATCCACTTAAATAAATACGCACAGTAAGCTTTAATTGATTAATTATAAAGGATTAAAATTGATTATAAAATTACCTGTAATTTGCAGCAACTTATAAAGAAACGATAACTTAATTACACCATGTTTTGTGGAACAACGGCTCACTGTTATGATTTAATTTCTTATAATTTATAATTTCTTATAACTTATAATTTCTTATAACTTATAATTTCTTGTGCCATTACGGTAATGATTCCTATCGACGTTGAGTCGGTTTACCATCTTGTACAACTTTCAGTTAAATTTATTAGTTAAGTATAGCTTAGTTTTCTGATAAATAACTATTTTTATAATGTAGCAATATTAGAAAATTACATTGGTTTTTTTAACATCTTAAGTGTTACCTCATTTGATTGGTCTGCTTGTCTAAAATTATTACACCGCGATATCATATTTTTTCCCTCTCATAAATAAATTTCAGTTTAAATAATCGCTGGTATGAAAAGCAGTTATTTTTCTAATAGATTTAGCGATAAACTCGTCATCATCACCATCACAGGAGTAAACTTTAACGACAAAACGATATAAGAAAATATTTGAAGTATGTATTTATGCAGAAAATAGCAAAGAAGCGACTAAGTAATTATAAACGTATACTTAATTATAGTGAATTTTACATACTTTGTTCCTAAGCTCGTGATTGACAGCTAACGTTGACAAGGTATTCAACAAAATGACACAGTGCCGCGCCTTCGCGTGAAGTGTGCCAAGAATATTTGGCATATCATAAATTTTTGCTACAATGTTATGACCGTTTTAGAATAGAAAGGTGAATCACGAAATCAAATGTCTGGAATGTCAACTATGTGTACGTTTTGGTGAGTTGCGTCCTAAAATTTCCATGAAAATCAGAGTTATGCTACGGTAACTGGAATGACGTCTGTGTTTATTGCTGGACATGTTAGAATAGGAACACTGGCGCTTAACTTGAAGACGATCATCATTGATAGGTCGTGAAATTTGTCTGGCCCTTAAAAAGCCCTTAGTGTGCCGAGTTCATTTATCACTGCAATAAACATATATTTACAGACTTGAATTTTTTTCGTTAAACCAAAAACTTAACCACTTAATCAGTCGCTGTTTTGACAGCTCCAAGACATGTTTTTACTCAGATATCTTCAAAAACATGCTGTAAAAGACCTCCCTGACCTTCGGCGATGTCTAAGATTTTCGCACCAACTGAAACTCGATAGCATCTCGCGTCTCGATCGATACTCCAGCGAGAGCGTAAACCGTGCGATACATAGTTGTCGTGTGAACACGAATTAACGGTACTGTACCGGTATTGTGTCCGTAAATATAGTGTACATTCAGAAATAGCCGTTGCCACAGCGAGGTAAACAAGTGCTATGTAAAGTTGCCGATTCGACCAAATTCTTGGCATCGCACGCCTGGCCGCATATTTGCTCGGCTTAAGCCGCGCGGTATTTGTTAATGGTCGTTATTGAGTTAGTTAATGGTGAACGGGCCGGGCCCCCGTACGGAACTAATGTTCGCACTCGTAGTCCCAGCGTACGTTCCGATCGACTTGATGCCTGAATGCCTGATTGCCTGCCAAATGTCAGCGCAATTACTCCCTGTGTGATTCTGCGATGCAACTGTTGAATGTCACGTCTTCTTCTAATAATAGTTTGTTTGGAAATACCATATACCGAATGCATTTTAGATTGAAAAAAAATAAGTGCAAAAACTAATATTCATATTTTTTTATCATTCCATCTCACGGATTACGAAGTAAAAATAATATTTTACTTAATGTTTGTGTTAAGTTACAAAAAGCATAACGAAGAATATTTTTAATATTAAATTTTCAGATATGTATCGATTTATATGCAATAACAGAAACTACTTGTATTTACTTGTATTATTATTATTAGAAACAACTTGTATTTAATATAAAATACTTATTTCTACGAATTATGTCTACGTGCTTAGCAGTTAAGTGCCACCAGTAGTAACAACCCATAAACTTACAAATATATGACTTATTAATTACTTAGACCTACTAAGGCTCTCGATAAAGTAAAGTTGTAAATAATTTAATTGATTGTTACGATATTATCTGGAGCCTTGAGAACAGCTGTCTTGATACTTTTTAGTGTATGCTGATGGTATTGGTCAACATTAAAATTAATTTAATAAGAAAGATCTTTTTATTAAGTTGATTTTAATTTTTATGTCAATAGGAAAAATAATATTTTTCCTACTATCCTAAATGTCAAATATACATTTTAATCTTAAATTACATTGCAATGTTTATGCTAAATTGTTTAATTCTAATCAATGGAGCCTGGTTGAAGAACTTATATCTCTAATAAGGTCTAACATTGCGTCCAAAGTTTTCTTCACATTTTCCCAATTTTTCTTACACCCATCGATTTTTTGAGACTGCAAACAAATATCACATTATTCATATTTTATGTTTCATTGAAATCGTCAGTACGTAAGCCATTAGAAGCTTAGGGGGGGAATTAGAAGAAAATTACTTATGAAACAAATGACGGATGAGCTGCAAGTCTGTGCCGTCAATTAGAACGCAATGACGCATGATGATGATGACTACATTATCCCCTATTCATATACTTCCCAGTTTTTGCGATATGTTGGGAATATTAGCTGAAGATCCCGGACGTCAGATAAAAGCTCCAATTATACAAGAGGTGAAATAGACAGACAGACAGAAGCGTCTCTGATTAAAAACATGCGGATTGCTCAACAAGTGTACTAAGCACCCAGATTAGGGATATGCGCCGTGTACGGTTGCCAAGAAAAGTTTTTATACTGAGTTTACGTCAGAGGCGGATTTGAAAAAGCTCTGACACTGGGGCTTGTTAGGTGATTAAACCTGCAGCTCACTCGATAAGAAGAAGCAAAACTTTTTGTACTAACAACTTTTCTTCAAGTTACGTTACTATCGTACTGTTTGCGTAGTCAATTATGATTTGTTAGTCTTGTAATTTTATTTGTTCAGTGTAAGCTGTGTTTTGGTGCTGTCTGTACCAACTTTAAGTACTTGGGCAATAATGTCTGATAGTGCTGTTTATTTACAGACAGACACGAGCAATAAGCAGGATGTGTTATGAAAGCTTGTAACAAATTAGAACTGCACTTCTATGCGAAATATCGATTCCTATTTCCACAGTTTGTTGCGTGCAAATACAATGTATTAGAGAAGATTTTAGTTGATGTACACTGGATAGTTAATATTAATATTAGACAAGTTTTAATTCATATAGGCAACTTTTTTTTAAACTTCCCACCTCGATTCGAGTCAAATGAAATGGAATTATTTTAAAAGATTCACTCATTGAATATTTCATTGATGTTTTACGACACTATCGAGACACACTTAAATCACAAATTCCAAAAACCCATGTCTTATGGAAGATCAAACAGTTTTATGATTGAGCAGACGAGAAGCAGTCGGCAGCAACTTTATAGTTCAATTCCTGTCGTAAAGCCATTAGTGTAAATTCACCAAATATTCGCGCTGCCCCAAACTAAACGCAGCCCGGTATTCAGGGCAAAATAAACAAACGCAACACATGCAAATAACTTCAAATGTTATGTTAAAGTTACGAGTGTTATGACACTGGATGTTTCTTGAGCATTTTAGCTACAATTTAGTGAAACTGCCTAAAATATTGTTGGAAAGTTTGCGCGTCTCTACTTTCCCAATTTTATTTTAAAAACTTATATGAATTTACTGACAGTACAAGCATGTCTGCCGAAAGAAACGTAGGTATCGACGAACTAATTTTTTAAATTATTTAAATAATAATAACTTATGAAACCACACATACGGGCCTGCTGGAAGAGATTTCTTAAGAAATAAGCAGTGCATTTGTACTTGATTGTTCTATGTCTTGTCGTTACTTCTTGTCTCATCTTCTGTGTAAATAAACTGTTAAATAAATACATAAATACTTGCTCGCGGCGAATCGGTTGAATCGTCCAAATCTGGAATGACAGACGAATTCGATGACGCCATGAGGTTTGACACGGCTAACAGTCGTAGGTAGGTACATGTTAGATTAGATTAGATGTTAAGAAAATAGAAACGATTTCTACGGCGAGTTTGGCTCGGATAAGTGAGGCTTCGAGAGATCCGTGTTCACCATTACAGTACTAAAGTCTCATATTAAATATTAGTATGTATTAACAAGCAACCAATAGAAATGAGACAACATAATTAATGTACAATTTCGTAAATTACACATCACCATTTCGTTTCGATGTATTATTTGCAAAATTAACGGAACGGAAAACTCGAGTGGGGATCACACGGGCGGAAATGTAAAGTCTGTCATTTGTGCAATTACGGGCTTGCACGGGTCAGTAACGGTGCACAACTATACAGGAAACGTTGAATTTTAAAAGGTAAATTCATGAATTTATATTTCGAGAATTCATTCAATGAAGTTTCTTTTTAATTTTGTCAACTTCATTTTGTTGGTGAGCCTTTAATATTTTGTTTGTTCAATACAGATGGAATTATTGCGACATTTTCCAGGTATGTTTTTTGAAGCTAAAACTTGAGTATAATAATCCCCTCAAAACAAGAAGTCCGATGATTATAAATCTATGAGAACTGGGGTTTTAGAAATTTTAAACCCATACTTTCCAAGAAAATTGCGACCGTGATACGATGTAATAATATGATAATGGTATTATTAATAAGTTATGATGATGATGATGGCATCCTAGCCGATTGCCGGCCACGGCGGCTGTTCTCCTATATGGAGATCAGCCAGCTGCGCAGGACATATTATAGTGCACAAGCATTTGCGCATAGAGTTGTGCCGATGTCGGCAATATTGCCCAAAGTGGGAATATTGGTAGCAATATTGCTGGCAACGGCACATCTCTATTTGCGCAGATACAGGTGCACTTCCTATTCCCTCACTCTCATAACCTGATGGGACGGCAGTCTGATACGACCGGAGAGAGATTATAAGTTATAATTAGGTGTAAATACACTAAGTTAAAAGTTTTTAAGGTAAGTCAGCTTCATAAATACATAATAATAGTGTAGATACACCTACACGAGACCTACGCTACACGCTACCGTGTCACGAATCAAATAGCGCAATCAATCACACCCAATAAATTTATATTAATAAACGATTAGGGTTTAGCCCTAAATAAATAAATATGTCTTGTTCTGATATTGACGCATAAATTCAATCAACTTTAATTGCTTTGCGAGGTGAAGGCGAATAGTTCCTTTAAGTTTTCGTGAGGTTGTGTACTTATCATGTAAGTCGTCTATTTTATTTTGAACTAGCTTTTACCTATCAGCGATTTCGCCCGCGTCCCAAGGCAACTACATCGCATGCCCGCGATAACATGTAGCCTTTCTCGAAAAATGGGCTATCTAAAGCTTTTTTTTTTACTTAATTCCTCAAACTCTTCAGCTTTATAATATTAGTATAGATTTTATTTTGAATAGAAGGCAGGAAGGAGTTGAAACAATTTGGTGACAGGCTAATATTGTTCTAGGAATGAACTTCACGATTTTAAATGACTTAAAAATTACAACTGCAATAGTAATTCTTATATGCTTGGCAATAAATTACCTGAAACACCAACAGAAGAACACTTTATATAGAATACTTATATAGAAGCTAAGTTTAATTGAATTGTCTGTATGCAACAAACAGGTAGGTACAGAGTAATCTTTCAATCTTAATCATCTTACCTTTTAGCTCATGATGACTCACTCTTGACCAGTAACGGAGTAACTAATAGCTGTAGTTTTTTGTATGTTTCCTTAATTTTTTCCAAGAAAATCCCATTAATTAGGACAGTTGGTATGCATACTTTAAGGTTTAGGTATCAAAGTCAAAAACTTTTTGTTTATAGGTTTAGACAAAAAATGACATTAACATGTAAAAGGACGCTATGATCACGAATGTGCTCGTGAACATTTAACTTGACAGAAACTAATGGTACCTACCTCTGGTCGGTACCTGCACTAGTACAATAGGTTGCTTTACTAAATACGTAATGTGTATATTATACTGTACACGAGTTTTACACTTAGGAACAATGTACATATATCTAAATCAGATCTGGAAATTAATTTAGTAAGAATAATTTAAGACATTGATACGTTGGTGAAATGAAATTTTCTGCCTTAAAATAATATTATTAAAAATTGAAAAATTGTTCTCAAAAGTATGAAGGTATATCATTTGCCTTTTCCCAAGGCTAGGCAAATGAAACCGACAAACAAACACAATATTTCGTGAATTCGATAAATCCGGCGGTACCGTTGAATAAGTGTGGTGGTCAATCACAAGATGGTATCCTGTCGCCGAGTCCCAGGCACTCAGTACTCGCAGCTCACACCGCACGCCCAGCCCCGCAATCAAGGCGGACTCTACCACCATTACCACTAATAATCGACCCCGGCTACCGTGCGTTTGCAAAATCATTAGCCACACAAATAAACGACCACATTCCAAGAATTCCCATAATACCTGTTCTCTGAACGTGTGTTTTGTCTTAATCTCCATACAATTATTGTAATTAACATAATATTGCATGTTAATACACTATTATGATTAATGGAAACATAAAGCAATAATATAATAAAATGTTTAAATAAATAGAAGAGCTGTATTTTGTGTTACGAGACAAACTCGTTTTTTAAGAATGTAACGTAATAAGCGCCCTTGAAAAGACTTCAACGCTTACCCGACATGAAGTTCATTGATCCACGCTATTATTGAGCATGCTTTAATCAGATTAACTTCAATACTATGCGACTCGCTATTATGTAATGTATTCAATTCCATTTGTCAAATTGAATGATGACCGTATGTTCGATCATCATATATTTTTAGCGGGAAATTCTGGAGAGGAAATCGAGTGGAAGCGTCTATGTATAAGTGTACTTACTGAAAAAGAAATAACGTATACTATTGAGGTTATGGGTCTACCATTTTTGATTCGTATAATATATAGTCATTAGAAGAAAACTAAAGAAAAAGTGAAATGGATGAAATACGGTGTTATTACTATTAGGTTAACTAAATAGGTATGTTGGATGTTTCCAATGTGTTTTTTTTTTTCTTATTTATTGAATATCTTATTCAGATTTTATTTGCATTTAGAACATATCTTGTTATTGCCAGAAAAAAATGTTTTTTTAAATAAAGAGTTTTGAAAAAGTGGATTATTTAAGCGTCTAAAACCTAGACTAGGTCCTATTAACCTGTAAAGAATAATGGCTATTTTCCGCTGTAATCATGGAAACTCAATCATGGGATCCAAAGACTGATATTATTTTTTCCAAATCTGTATTAGTTGCCGGACTATTTGGTTTGAAGCGTGAACAATATGGTTGTCGAAGATGAGTATCTGTGGAGATAGCGTGTCTGGGTGATAAGGCCGAGGTGACGGCGTGGTGATGTGGTGGTGGTCGGCAGGCGGAAGGCCGCTGGGCGCGTGGCGCGGGTCGTCGACACGCCGGCACGGCTGCACTTGCACCGGCGGCGCTCGCTCAGTCCGCGCCGGCTCTCCGCAGGGGTACAGCGTCGCATGCGTGCTCGCGGCGGTGCAGCGGTCACTTGTTGCAGGAGGCGGAGTGCGCGCGGCACGTGTGCGCGGCGGCGCGCCCGCTCGGCACGGCCCCAGTGCCGCGGCGGCCGGCGTGGAGCGCACAGCGCCGCACGCGCCGGCATGCCACGCTAGAGAGCATGCGGCTGCCCCTGCTGCCGCTGCTCGTGCTGCCGCTCGTGCTTGCGCGCCCGGCAGCAGGTGAGCCCCCATTTATACTAATCCCGACACACCAACTACCACCAGTGAAGTTCCCCAAAGTTTACTCAAGTTTCGCTCCGGGAAATCGCATTTCGTGAACTTTACAGCGTCTGCATTCAGTACTGCATACTACAGCAGTGAAAAGTTGTCCACTCGAAAAAGTTTTCAAGTTAAGCTCGGCTACGGAAAATTGAAAAATTTTGGGAAAATTTACATCTTAGTATGTAAGACGTAACTAGTTTTAAAATACTTATTCCACGCGGTTACAGCAAAGACTTCAGGAAAAGTTTGTGTTGGTTTCAAAAATCGTAATTCCGCAATTACATTCATTTAAAAACACCGATATAGTAAGTCGCTTAAGTTTCTTACACACAGACGCGTTATCAGTGAAAAGTTTCTCACAAAAAGTTTACCTAACTTTCGTCGGGAAAATTGCATTTCGTGAGCTTTCAGCGGCCGTACGTATTTATAAGGTTACTTGGCAAAGTTTTCAGTTTCACACTTTCTATAATGAGTACGTAAATTGTTTTGCTTTTATTTTGGTTTTTAAATAATTATTTTGGCAGAGTTGCACGTGATAATTAGTATTACCTGATCAATTGACTTCTAAAAAGTAGTGATAAGTCTTGTGAGGCTAACAACTATTTAGTATAGTGATTCGAGTGGTGTTTGGGTATAATGAATAGTGCGGTATTAATCAGATGTGATAAGTCGGGCTGACGGACCGGTGCGACGGCTTCCGCGCGGAGTTACGCGCCACCACGCGAACCGTTTTAAACGCACCAACTTATATTCATTAACACGTTTTTAATGTTACGCTGTTTATCACAAACACATGAATTTTGGTATATTTAGTATAAGAAACTTGTGGGCTTATAGATATTTTAATTCTAATAAAATTTACCTGAAAATATGTGAACTCATTTAAAATGAATTATATTATCAAAAGTTTGATCCGAGACATGTTTTTGTAAAGAGAAAATATGCAAAAATACTTCAATGCAAAAAAAAAATCATCAATCAATTTTATTGTGAATTTCTGTCATTTTGTAAGAAAAGCACAACTTTTCCTTAAAATTTTTGTCAAGTTTCTTTCACATAATCATTTTTATTAATCAATTTAAATGTATACAAAAAAACGATTTTCCAGATGAATGAAACAGACTGTAAATTTTAAAATCAATTGTATTCTAACGCAGTTACGTGAACTGCATACAAAACGTGCACAAAGAATACATTTCATTACAACTTCTACAGATGTTAACCTGTACTTTAATTAATTATAGGTAGTAGGTATTTAATTACATGGTATTCTATATCTATACTAATATTATAAAGCTGAAGAGTTTGTTTGTTTGAACGCGCTAATCTCAGGAACTACTGAACCGATTTGAAAAAATATTTCAGTGTTAGATAGCTCATTTATCGAGGAAGGCTATGGGCTACTTTGCGCGCCGAGTAGTTCCCACGGGACGCGGGTGAAACCGCTGGCAGAAGCTAGTAATATATATTTATTTTAGAAAAATCATCGTCCACGTCATGCTTTCACAGTTTTCTATCAATGCACCCGTTAGGACTTTCCCACATAAATCTTCTTGACACGGTTGTAAAATTCTTTAACTTTAACTATAACTTTAGTGATGTTTCCCTAGTCGAAAAACAAATGCTTGTCTTGAGAAGGGTCCAAAAAAATATTTTATCCGTAATCAAATCAAAAAGTTTTAAAAAATTGTATGTATTAATTAACAACGGCAACGGGGTAAAGAATAATCTTACATGTTCGTAACTTATTTTATATCGATCGCATAGCCCAAGTTTAGTACATGTTACATTTTAATCTGCAACTTTTGCAGTAACATAGTCAAAACCTTGATACAGACATTTCCAAATTGCAAGTCTTCTCAAATTGAGTGATCTTTGAAACGAGTAGCAATCGTTCAACTATAATTTCTCTTTCACACACAACACACACAATCTTCAAATGTTCGTAATAAATTCATATGTTAAGTCGGTTTTTAATTAATTTAGTGACGCTTATTTGGTTAAAATGTACCTATAAAACACTTATGTTTATTTTGTCTAATAGTTGATTACTATAAAGCCCAGATATGTTCCTCTTTTGGTAACAATTTCGTCTACGCCTATAAAATTACTTTCTGAAACGGACTATAACTTTACATTTTGCGGATAGAGAAGCCCACGAAGTCATGTGTTTTACAATTCACCGGGCACAACTCCAACCCTGAGTTATAATAGAAAATTTTCTCAATGAAAAAACCTTCAAAAAATGTGACAAAAACTTGTAGTTATTTGGCTGTTGGAGCACATAGTTGCATCGGCGCGGAACCCGCAGGAAACAGCGCACTTGTTACACTGACAGTGACGAGAACACTATTATCATGTGTCATTTACACCACGATTTTCAAGGAACGCACAAATAATGAGAAATTTTAAGAAACTATAATATACACCCATACATTTCTCATAAGACATTAAAGAAAGCAATTCTTTCTGATTGTGCTTCAGAATTCAATTTCATTTTTATGTGTTCAGAAAAAACATGTCATAATTTTTTTACATAAAAGGAGATTGCATTTATTGCTGCTGTTACGCCGTGCACCTCCAAACTAATTGATTATAAAACTGCTGCATTTTATACCTGTGTGGATACTAAATAAAGACTTTATATATTTGCATGTTGATGCAACATCATTTGCGGGCCAAAAATAAACTTTCAAGCACCGCATACAAGTCCCAAAAACTCGGTCGTATATTTTAATAGGCTATAAAATGTGAGCCAGACCTCAGTAAGGCTTCAAACTCGCGATATGTCGGTGCTAACTAAATAACTAACCTGCGGGGTTATTTTAAAAGTTGGTCAGCCAAGACTAGCGAAAAATGACAGTCTTCATATCAGAAATTACTTTAAATAATATCATATTACAACTCGCTTTCATGTTTCGAACTTGGCATCAGAGAGTTCTTTACGTTTGGTAACCTCCAGGTTCAGCTCCTGAAAAAAATATCATCTCTTATTCCTTCTTTGATAAAACTACTTTAATGAAAAGTTGTCAAAGGAAGTCCTCGCGTTTGATGTCTACCGGCTCGTCTTGCGATTAGTGACATCATTTTACGCCTTACGTTATTGAATCGCTCGCCAAAACTAACGATTCATACAAAACTAACAATCACGAGCATTTACGCAATTACCCTGCTGAATGAAACTATTTTCGTACCAATTTTTGAGTCGCGTCGACTTTGAATAATTTGCCCATAAAACTGACTAGTTAAGGCGCGTACACGCAGCACCAACGTTTAAGTGAAATTAGCGGCAGTTAGCGCCTACTTCTATGTATTTAATATCCACTTAACTGAATAACATAATATTTCTCTGTCTGGGAAACATCCGCCGGTCGGCTAGACCACCGCGCGGCTGCCTGCCTAGCCGCCGATACACATAGGTCGATTTAAAGGATTTAGGCGGTCAAAATTATTTTATACTTGCATTCTGAACTTTAATCATATATTTTAATGAAAATTGATTATTTTTGTAATATTCATGTTTTCTTGCCAAAAAAAGTTAAAAAAAAAAAAATTATAAAAAAAAACAAAAAAAGCAAGATTATATTCCATTATTCTTTTCGACATAATGATAATAATAAAAAAAATTAAAAACATTCAATTATAACACAATAATTCTTTTATTTATTTCATATATCTTTATTTGTTGTATCTGAAATATAAGATTCATTCGGATTAGCTAGTAGCAACATCTCAATTGTTTCAGGGCAAAATGATCTTGGTTAGATCGTTTTTCTGTTTGCTTCTTTACACATAAAAGTGGATCCGAAGTCAATAATAATCTACCTATTGCATATATCAACATAGCGTTCCTTTCTCGAGAACTTTCGCGCGCAGTTTCGCGGTATAAATGAAAATAAACGAAAATGCTTCTCCCAGCCTCTGCTGGCTGCCTCTTCTGACAGCTGGCCAATAGGTAATAGGGCATTTTGATTATAACCGAACCATGAATTAATATTTCATGCATGGTAAGGCTAATCGGATGCCATCCATATAGGTCGACAAACAATTTCACAGTTTCCATGGCGTATTCCTCGAATATATTTCATGATTATTTGAGATAGTTTCCAGTTTAACAATTTTTCTTTCATGGACGATTTAAACTACGCAAAACTGTGTTTCAAACACCTAATTTATTAAGAGGTTTGTTATTTTTAAATGAAAGTGTGAACTGACCTACCACTTACGGACTTCTGATTATCGTCCGACTGACCTGACAGGGAATTACGCTTGCTTGTTGGCCTAGGTCGGAGATGAAGAACTTTATTGACTATCACCCATAGTTACACCACACACATCTGCTAGCCTTGCTGCCACTTTTCCCAACTCATGTTGCACGTCGACTTCCATTCTATACAACGGATGGCGGCCATTGCCTGACCAGTAGTTTTACATGGAGCGACTGCCTGCTCTGACTCCACAACCCAGTTTACCACCTTATCAGCCCCACGTGACCCCATTTTCTTGATGTTCCTTGTTTAAGCTCCGAAACTTCTTACATTTAAATGTAACTGTAAAAACTTTTTATTGCGAAATAAAATATCATAGTTTCGACCAGTTTACCATTTGAATTGTAAGAAGTTTTCGGAGTTAAATCAAGACATTCAGAAATTAACTTGTGGGATATCTTTACCGCCAATCATAAGACAGCGCCTCATTGAATTAACTTAAGGTAAATCATAGAAAAAACCATTTTATATTTGAATTTCCCAGCTTCTATGTGGTCGCATACCTTAATTCAGATGTTTGTATTTTAATTTAATTCCTTTATTCTGCAGGGGTTGTTTACCTCTAAGATATAATCCACAGGTCATGAACACGAACAAACCATTTATTCCGGACAATATTTATATAGATCTACACTTATATACAAGGAAATTTACAAGTTAAGGCTACTCGTTATATAATAATATCCCTAGATGGTTTTCGGGTTAATCCGCGAATTGTTATAACAAACACAATAAAAAAGTATGCAAAAACAAACTCCCCGGCTAGTGCGAGTTGGAACTCGGGCACGAAGGGTTCCGTACTCATTATCTATGACGTATCATTTACGTACAACTAGCCAAAATACAAATATTTTTCCGGACATGCCAAAATAACTTTGTTTTTCATACAATATATGAATAACAAATTATAGGGTAAACCAGAGAGTGATGACCCACTGCACGTGATTGCCGTTTTTAGAAAAACACCTGAATCAAAGGTTTGTGTTCTCAATTGTTTTCAATATAATTTACTAGTTACTCCATGGTCATTCATAGTAGATTCTTAAAATTGACAAGTGGCAACAGTGAAGAAAAAATAACAGAAATGGGGATTTGTCAAACGGGTGAACGTGTTACTCAAACAGGTAAGCATTTTAGCAATTTTCTAAGGGATTACTTGCTTAGAGGTTCATTTTTTTTACCTTTAGTTTTTATTTCATTATTGATGATATGCTGAAATCCTAAGTGTTATGTTAGTTTTGATGAAAATAGGTGTTTTAACATCAGATTAGATTTAATGGTTTTTTAACGGTGGGGCAATCGCTGTAACGTAATTTGGCCAATATTTTTAGTTATTGCCCACCATAATTTTAGTGATTGCCATGGTTAATAGCTTCAGAAGTTTGCCAGTGCAATCATTATCGGCAATTTTTTGATTAGAAAGTAATGTTTGCCGTCAGCACGTTTTTAAGCTTAATGGCTTGCACACGGGCAATAATATTGACATGTAGCAAATATTGTTTAACTAGTGCCGACACCGAAGTTTCGGCTTTTGTTTTCGGTTTCGGCCAGTCTCACCGCAACAAATCAAGTATTCCGTGTCGGCAAGTTTTCGGTTTTACAAATTTGCCGAACCTTTTGCCGAAACCGAAACTGATTTCGGAAAATGCTGTGCGCGCTCGCTTAGCTTCATTTCTCGCGGCACTACTCTGACTAACCCCTGTCTCAGCTGGGGCTGCACCCAACGTCATCCGCGTGATTTACATTACGCAGCAGTGAGCCCGTCGCTTGTACGCCGTGGCTGCAATGCACAAAGCCCACCGGCTTTGTTAGGAAATCTGCAAGTCCTACCACACCGCTTCTTACACACCGCAAACTCGGCCCTTCTACTGGCCGGGTTTACTTGCTTTTGGACCTTCGATAAAAGAAGCTGCAAAGACTAAAACGAGGCTCGCAAGGGTCAACCGGCAGTGGCTTGGATTATCGGAGTTGAACGTGTGTGGGATTTGGCGAATTGCCACACAACCTGACCTTTGCGTGTGGACCTGAAGTTCAGGTGTCCTCAACGACCAAACCAGTGTTAGAACCAACACACGTGCAGTCCGCTCAGAACATTCAAGCATGCAGCAAGCTTTTAGGGCAAGGTTGGTGTACTGCGTTGTCCATATGGACCGACGAGACTGAACGCAAAGCGAAAACTGAGCTTGCCAGCGTACTGCTCAGTCTACACTCAGGCCGAACTCTCTGGTCCAATATCAGGGCAACTAGTGAGCCCTAAAACAGCGGAACCAGGGACTTCCGGCATTTATAGTTATTCGCGGTGTCCTGTAGGCCGTGACCAAATTATCCTGGGGGTCCCATGCACTCCCATACGCAATCGGGCCCGCGCCCGACAACACTCAGCTGGCCTGACCGCGGGGCAAAGATGTAACTGTATTTGAATCAAGGCCCACGCCGAATCGATGTAACGAGCGTGCCGATGACGGCCAAAGAAAACAGCACTTGTTCAAGTCCAGAAGACAGCCAGGACTACGACCAGTGTCTCGATATCTCATTCGTCAGGCGCGAACTCCGTGATTTTCTTTTGTCTTACTAAACTATAAATCTCCTCCAAAAGGAACCAAAATGTCTGCTACGCTTCCTGCTGCATTTTCAAGTAACTTTGCATTAATTTAAGTTTTTTCAGTTAAGTCACACATCGCGCTCGTTCATACAAAGATTACGAAGAGAGAACGCTTACGTGTTCTAGTTATTCAAATTGTAGGTAATGGAAAAAGCTTAAATTTTAACTTATTTCTTTTTGAGTCTTTAAATATAGCAAAAAAGTCGCGTAAGATTGAATGAAGATTGATTGGACACAGAAGTTTCTTAGGGCTTTAGAGCCCCATGTAAATCAGTACCAATCAGTTCCAAAATATATATGTTGACCACGTGACTTCGGTTTCGGCCGAAACTGAAGCCACGGCCTGATACATTCGGTTTCGTTTCGGTCAGAAAACCAGTATCGGTCGGACTCCTATTGTACATTATTGCCGTGGGTGCGGTAGCCGAATGCGCTAAATGCGCACAACATCTTTTGGTTGTTATTGTTTTATTTTACTAGCCAAAGCACACCAAAAAATGCATTATAGCAAAAACAATTTACAGAAAGAATCGAGGCTGTCAAGATGCTTCTAACAAATTGCTGAAAAATAACTGTGTTCCGAGGTTTCAAGTCCTCCGCAAACTGGTGCAATTTTATTTAAAGATTTTTGTAGCAGATTTAAAGTTAGACGTTTTGTTTTTGATGTTTTATTAAAGCTTCGAGTTCCTGAATTTATCATTGTAAGGGACGGGCAATAACTGTGGCTGTGATGTGGGCAATTATCTGTAAGCAATGGGCAAATAACTGTACATTTTTAAGCTAATTTTTAAATTTGTTTTATTATTTCCTTAAACCATGTTAGTTTTTGACAAAAAACCTTAACATTTAAGAATGGAGCATTTTATTTAGATATACACGCAAATAAATAAATGGTTGGATCGCGACGCACATAGGTCGATTTAAAGGATTTAGGCGGTCAAAATTATTTATACTTGCATTCTGAACTTTAATCATATATTTTAATGAAAATTGATTATTTTGTAATATTCATGTTTTCTTGCCAAAAAAAGTTAAAAAAAAAATGTAAAAAAAAAAAAACAAAAAAGCAAGATTATATTCCATTATTC
>NWSH02000210.1:8284712-8297821 GCA_002382865.2 Heliothis virescens
TTTTCGACATAATGATAATAATAAAAAAAATTCAAAACATTCAATTATAACACAATAATTCTTTTATTTATTTCATATATCTTTATTTGTTGTATCTGAAATATAAGATTCATTCGGATTAGCTAGTAGCAACATCTCAATTGTTTCAGGGCAAAATGATCTTGGTTAGATCGTTTTTCTGTTTGCTTCTTTACACATAAAAGTGGATCCGAAGTCAATAATAATCTACCTATTGCATATATCAACATAGCGTTCCTTTCTCGAGAACTTTCGCGCGCAGTTTTCGCGGTATAAATGAAAATAAACGAAAATGCTTCTCCCAGCCTCTGCTGGCTGCCTCTTCTGACAGCTGGCCAATAGGTAATAGGGCATTTTGATTATAACCGAACCATGAATTAATATTTCATGCATGGTAAGGCTAATCGGATGCCATCCATATAGGTCGACAAACAATTTCACAGTTTCCATGGCGTATTCCTCGAATATATTTCATGATTATTTGAGATAGTTTCCAGTTTAACAATTTTTCTTTCATGGACGATTTAAACTACGCAAAACTGTGTTTCAAACACCTTAAATTATCTGGCGTATCGCCATAACGGGCTAACTAGTGATTTTCTAAGTAATTAAATTTTTCTTCCAAATTAGGTATTTTTTTTTTTTGCATTTGGTCGTAAAGATATTTCCGTGTTACTATTTTTATACCCAAGGTACCAGGTGCCTCTAAACAACGAAAAACCGCACTTCATTACGTTTGGAAAAAAAATATATATTTTTTGTTCTGTCTTCTACATCCATATAAAACTCGATAACTTTTTCATCCGCAGCTATCCGCACCTAATTTAAACGACATTATTTACTCAAATACATACAGAATCCAATAGCATTAAAATAATTACGCGATAAGAGGCGATAATATAACAAAAGGTCTAATGAATATCAAAACAAACTATTTTTTTTCTTTAATAAACTGCCTATCTTTAATGCTCTACAAATAGTATAAAAAAACGTTTTCCATCGTTTCAATATATTAATAGATATTAGTTATTACCTTAATTGTGAGATTCCATCATAAAAAAATCGGAAGATTTGGTATACACAACATAATTTCACTTTGTTCGACGTTAACTTTGAGAGCGCGGATAACGAGCTGTTCACAGTAAATAAGACGCTTAGCTTTGAACTATCCTCTCATGAGTATGTTGACAAGTTGGAAGTTTAAAATAGTACATTATTGTTACTAGTACTGTCCTTTATCTCTGTGACAGATTGATTTTTAACCTTCCGCCATTTTTTAAATTTGACTTTTGACCGGCTAGTTATTAAGAATCGACGTATGTGCGACGTCTGGTTGATTTCATGACCCTCGTGAATTCAAATAACGCTGATGGCTTTATTAAGAATCCTGTAAAAGGATAACTGATAAGGCGAGAACGTACTCGCTTTTATAGGTAGGTATAGTTATTGGAGTTGGTCTGTAATAAATATTTTTTTTAGCTTTTATCGATATGACTTTTTAATCTTATTACTTATTACAGATTCACTTTCCCAAATTCACATAATTTAAGCAACAATATAAATTTTCAAGTTTTAATAATTAAAGAAAATGTATTATTTATACATTAACATGACCTCCTGGTAAACAAAATCCTGCGCGTCATGTAACGTAATTTTGTACTTGTAAATATCTAGTGATGCGTATTGTTCCCCAAAACGTACAAATTAGTCATCCCGGGTCGAAGTTTGGTGATGTTTTGGCCGGGTGGGTGCATATTTGCATGTGTAAATAAATAAGTTCGGTCTGGTCGCCGCGATCTGCCGGCGCCGACGATGATTCCAGAGGAATCACAACTGAACACCTGCGGGCTGGTGACGGCGATTTTATCGATATCGATAATAAAAATATTGGAAGATAGAAAGATGATGTTTGTTGTGAAAATAGACTTAACGTGTTGCTACTTATGTATTTGCTAGAATTAGGTATTGCAATAAAATTATAGTAAACTAGCTTAGGTGCAATTTTGATTCGTGGCATTATGTAGTTAATATAAATACGATTAGGGTTGCACACGACGGATACCGATAAATTAAACAGTGAATTAAATTTATTGCTGTTGTCGCTGACACTTTGAGGAAGACATATTGCGAACACGACTCACGCCGACACTTTTGGGAAATATGACGATTGATGAATTTATCGACGGACAGGGCGTGCGTTCGGTCCCCGTATGTCGTTTATTGTTCTCCAATATGCACATTACGTCGCCACTAACGGGTTTATTGCTTTGGAATGAACGCGGCCGTCTGCATGCCAAGCGGCGATTCCTGGTGATCGCCCCTTTGAATTATGCGCACGGGCACGCTTACGCGTCTGCATTCAATCGCCTCACGAGATTTATGTGTGTCCCGCCTGTTGGCCACATACAAATATTTCCATGAATTTCGACGTGAGAAGCCCCGGTGTGCCCGGCCGCCTCTGAGCACGCTTTGCATTACCATCACTTCACTACTCCATCTGTTTTGTGTTATCGCGCCTCTAACTCCTCAAGGTGTAATGTGCGCAGATTGTCGACTTCAAAGCAGTTATTAATCATACGTCTCGAACCTGTTTGTTATCTACGTTGATGTAATCGATTATAACGGTATATTTTAGTTGTATCGATTCGAATTCATTAAGTAAATATGTCTTGAAGAAACAGGACCAATCGATTATGCTGTGACTGGTTTATTATCACTAGTTATTTAAATAAATCTTATTGAAAGTTGTTGAGACTTAGTAATTTGCAAAACACTGTTAATAAAATAATTTATCGATATCTTGTGATTGTGTGGGTGTCGCATCACTACGGTGAATGCAAGCGCGGTGCAGTCGGCGGTGCATCGCGCACTCCCCGCTATTGTTAGTGCGCCAGTGAAAAAATGGGCGGCTCGCGACCGCTCGACCTGCCAAACCGGAGTATTTTGTGTCTCGCCACTTGTACTTATTGTCTGCCTGCCCTTAATTAGATGTAGTATTTACTTGTATGCACAACTTGTTTTTGAATGTCAGTCAGTTAGTATTTTATCGTCATGTATGGTTTAGTTTGTGCAGTTTATTTCACAACTGAAAATGATCGTATGTGTCTGAAGCATTATTTTAATTTAATTCAAATTTTCGAACGACATTATTATTAATCAAATACATAATAAGTATTTCTTATTAAATATGTATTTATTTCCAGCCTGACAGGGATTTGATTTTGATGGGGCAACAAACTATTCAAAAATTGCAATAAAAATAAACCTCGAAATCAAATTTGAAAAAATAAACTAGGAAATGTAATTTTTCATTAAACAAATTCAGTTGAACTTAGCTAGTCACTAAACAGGTAACGCTCAGCTCCACAGTTGGTTCTGCTAGTAATCTCTTATTTCATATTGCGTCTGGGGATTTATATTCTAATCTAATAAAGGAACTAGCGCAAATAAAATTTGAAAACAACATTTCTGAATGATTTAATTCGGTCGTAGCAATCGTAGCTTTAGTTACTTACTGCGGTGTCTAGGTCTACGAAGTGAGAAAATACATGCCATAAAAATTAACTATAATAATATTTATTTTGTCTCTTAAATACTGAGTCGCGTATTAGGCACATAAAATATTTATTCTTAATGAAAAACAGATTTATTACAAATATTATGACTTGTTCCCAAGAAATATTCTAATTTAATAACTATGTAAACTGCGATAGTTTAATGTTTACATATTAATAAATCTGAATATTTAAGCAAAGTTGGCTCGGCTGCTCAACTAACTTAACGGGGACATGAATTATATCATTTACCCTAACAATTATTCTGGTTAAACGCCCCAAAATTAAAATATTTAATCAAACGGCTAGACGGCGACTTATCATATTATGCAAAATGTGCTTTCAGCCCAGACACCTGGTTAAATTTGTCCTTCATCGTCCCAGAAACAAAAACTAGGTCGCCGGGAGGCTGCCAGACAATCACAATTTTAAATAAGGTACCCTTTCAGGCTAGACGGACTTTACAATACGTATATAAATGCATTTTTACGGCTCATTAATAGTGATCATCTTGCTACAGTTTTGTACATTTTATGACGTTACTTCCATTAGCCGCGCAATTTGTATTATACCTGGGAAATATGCCGAATATGTTGGTTGATATGGGAGTGGAATAGGTACGTTGTAGTCAACTTTGACAAAAAGACTTGTATGATAGGCTAAAAAATATTATATTATTATTTAAGCAAAAGACCTATAGTTTAATGTTAATAACTGAATTCTTTATCACGGTTTTTTACATAACTTGCACCGATTCCTAAAATAATTGACTTTCCACAATAACTCCAGCTTAGCATACCTAATCAATGATTTTACAAAATTTTCCAAAACTATCAATAGTATCACGATATCTGACAAACAGGATGTACGGCCTTTCGAAAACATTCTAAAATAAAATTAATCAACACATACCTGTGACATTTTGTTTATATCTCATGCGCTGCCAAAACTAATAGCTGCGTTTCGTAAATCACTCTTAAATATTATTATTTCGACGTAATCAAGCCAGCGGATGTTGTTCAATGATTTGTTGATAGTAAGAATAAAACGGCCATTGAATATAATTAGACTAACCGATTTAGACGCCACTATTCTTGGGCCATTCATTATGCCCACTAAAATAGGGTTGCAATCGCGTAAAATTTTCTATAATTTCAAACTGCGAAATTGATTTGAAATTCGAATGTTATTACATTTTATTGAAGTGACACGTATTCTTTTTTAATTTGAATTTGGAAGTTGAAATTCAGCCAGTATTATCAATTGTCTATTCATAATTTGGGGTTTCTTATATATATTTTTTGGTTATGGTTTGAGGTTTTCAGCCAGCCCTGTTCCCGTACATCACACAGTTGACATGATGACGCGCCGTTGATCTATTTACAGCGTGGCCGCTCTTGACTCTTCAGTTGTTTGTTTTTTGCGATCGTTTAGAATTCCCCCGCTAATTGCTCCAACAATATTATCTGTACACATCGGATTGTTACCGAACTATTTTCATGGAGATCGTGGTCCTTGCTGCTTTTAATAGCGTGTTTAATTTTTTACTACTTCATTAAAAGTTTACTGAATTTTAAGATTAAATGCTCATGTAATTTAAATCAATTACTTTATTTTACATTAAGATAAGATAAGAACCTATAATTCAAAGGTATTGTATATTCAGTGGTAATTAAATTAAAATAATTATTAAATATGCAATTAAAATACAATACTTATAGGACTCGATATTTCAAATTTTGCTAATGACTGACTTCTTCAACTTTGAATTTGTTGTGTCTACTGTTATTTTAAAGTTCCAAGACAATGGCCCCACATTTTTAGCGCTTCAAGGGCTCTTGTCTGCGAAGCGTCTTCAGATCTCGACCTAGTTTCCATGAACTTCAGACGGCTGTAGGCTGTAGAAAATATATCACTTTTTCGTTATTTAAAAAGCTATTTTATAGGTATTAATAGCTGTCGTTCTGAAGAAAATAATCACATTCACAGCCTGTGCATAGGTTCCAGGTAAAGTTCTAGAGAAAAGTTGTCAAAATTAAAAACATTTCTATGACACAAAATGTCAGATAGTTACCAATTATTATATATGGAACCTGTGAAACTACTCGTGAATCAAGTCGATTCACAAAAAAGGTTTTGTTACAACATTGCAACCATTGAGGTTGCATTGTAAAAATTACTTCAACTTTTTTTCAGTAACTTAATTTAAATATAGAATTGCTTCAATTATTTCTGAGTTTCATACTTACATGAACTTTTAACTCTTTATTGGAATAGATAAATATCGAACACTTAATATTTTGCGCACGAGCAATTCCTTTTATTAAGGCAAATTAATATGCAATACTAGTGTCTTGGGCCTGTGTGGCCTATAGAATCAATGATGTGACAAATAGGAGGAAAGAATTTGAAATACAAAATACCTACTGATAAAAAAAATATTGAGGTAAATATAGTTTTACAAAAGGTAGCTACAATACAGGATACAAACGCGAATTTTCTAAAATTTGAGTATGGCCTTATTTTTCATTGAAAAATTAAAAGTTGACCATTTTAAAGAATTTTTGTTTTAATCCTCATTATTCATACAAATTATTCCAAAAAAGTAAAAGCGTAGAAGTTTGACGTAATGTTATTTTTTTTATTAAATTTTTAGGCTTTATAATGTCCGCGCTTTTAATTGTGGAAGCTGGTAGTGCTGATGCTTTTCAATAATTATTATCGCTATAACAGCTAAAGAAACAAAATATTAAGAAACTTAATATGAAATGGCAATTCAGGAACGAAAAATAAATCGTAACAAAAAGTATGTCTGCTATATGTTCTGGCAGTTTTAATCGAAATGTACATAATGTATGAGTGAGTTTGATATGCTAAATTAGGAGCGTGCCTCGTGTATTACATTTATAGGATCCTAACCCCTCAGTCCGTGACGATGAAAAACACACAAGCCATGCCCAGCCTACAATTGCCCGCCACAGATTTTTTGTCGCCATTTCTCACACTCACACAATCAAGCCGGATCTCGGCACCGAATTGTGGCGCCAAAGTGGACAGAACCGTACATGTGGATAGTAGTAAAATAAACTGTGGAACGCTTTTAAAAGAAGAATCAGCTGATGTATGTTCTAAGAAACGGATAATTGAGTCTTCAGTATAAATTGTATATGGAGACAGCGCATCAGTCCTTTTTCGGCAAAAGATAAACAATCAGAGTAACTTTTGAAATTGTCAAAGCTTAGTTGGTCGCTCAGTCACGAATAGAAGTATCCATCGTATGAACATCCATATTTCGTCACGTAGCGTTCTATATCTGTTATCAATACTCTGCACTGGAAGATATAAGCAACATGCTTCTATGGGCAGCGGAGTCAACGTCCTCGCTCGCCACACTAAAATCATATTCGAATATATTTACATTTCTCCAAAGGTGCTTTACTGCCAATACTCTGAACACTAAGAACCGGTCAAGCGCTCCAGACATTAGCGTCCACCATATATCAATTTATACTCTCGTGGCTTCATTAATAACGCACCGTCACGTCTGCATAACTAGCTATTTGCCCGTGGTTTTGCCCGCGTCCCTGAGGAACTTCTTAACGCATCCAAATAAAATATAGCCTAGATATGCCACTGAAATACTTAGAATACCTGTTTAGGTTTCTAACGATGAAAGATTGTTTTTAATCGGTCCATTACTTTATGAGCTTTTCCGCTGAAAACTGAAATATTTCCTCTACTAAAAAATTGTATGAAAAGAAAATATTTAAACCAAGAAAAAACACGTGTTTCTGTAAGCGTCAACGGTAGCTGCGCGCGCGACCACTAAGCGACCAATGAGGCGGTTAGGTCGTTTAGTGTTGCTTTTCCCTCTCAAACGGCCATTGTCGCTTTGATTGACCTAATAGACTGGCTGCTAATGCTTAGGTCATGTTCAACGTGGATATTTCTTTTAAAAAGTTTTTCTGCAATGCCGTCAATAGTTAAGTTGTTATGTTTTCATATCCATCGTTTTTTTAAGAAATAGCTGGTAGCGTAGATAAAACGATTTTACGCTGTTATTTTGGTAATAGTTTGTGTTATTATGTAACGTTGCAAGTTTAGGTAAAAATTGCATCAGCCATAATAAAGAAATCTTTTAGTGGCAATAGCATGCTGAAAATTCAAATATTTGAAAATCGGATAAAACCCCCAAAAATTTAAATTAAGCCTTTTTTTATTCCGGCACTTCACGGTTTGTGGCCATATACTTAATACACAGACGGGAAAACACGGGATAAGCGCGTAGTTCTCTCAGACGAAGCCCAGCAACAACCGGTTACCATGGAAACCGTTGCAATCCCAGACGGCCGCGAAATATATTCCTACGTGTTGAATAAAGTAACATATACCTACTTCGTTAGCTGTTTAATGATTAACAAGCTCGCGGCTAATAAAACACCTCGTGAACTGGGTAATAGCACTATAATCACTTTTGCATTGATTTATTTTGAGCAAACTAACGGGTGATTACGTAACTGTCTGAAAATTTGTTATGCGCTATGACTAAACAGTATATGGATATCTACACATCCTCGTGGTGTCGATAGAACTATTCGGAAAAAAGCTCATGAGAAAATACATAATGCATTACCGGGCCGGTTCAAAATTCACGCATAATTTACTTCAAAGATGCCTAATATCCATGATAATGCCTATAAAAACCATTTTGCAAAGTTCATTAACATTCCAAAATTATGCATATTTTAATAATTTTAACTGACTTATTTCAATACAACCATCCCAGTTGTTTAAAAATCGTGATTACGAGAATTAATTAATTTAAATTAATTCATTATAGTATTTGTAAAATGTTGATGGATAAATTCCTCGTGTGCAAGTCATTGGCACCAAATTAATTACCTACCTACTAAGCCACGATAAATTATTCCTATCAACTTTTAAATTGTAATTTAAAAAATCGAAGAGATTAATCACCTTTATCTCAACAGCCTACCTATAACTCTCTAACTACAACTTACTAGTTTCTTGGAAAGTGTTTATCGACAAATTTATGTTCATGTCTCATCATCTGTCTAAATTCTCATCGGTCGTCAAGTGTTCTCAAAGTTTGTAAACTTATAACCACACGATATTACCCAAACAAACATAATTAAAGTGTAAACCAGACGACGAAGCGAAACAATATCCAAGAGATTGCGATCAATCAAACGTGTTAACTTTACACGTTACGATATGCTCATCGATCATCAAACAGGCCGGAACTTTTACAAAGTTGAACCTTAGATCCGTAATTTCGAGCGAATAGTCGTAAAAAGTCAATCGATTACTAGTTATAGGCATGTCGGGTTGCGGTCGTTCGGTCGCTCCGGCGAGCGGCGCGGGCGCACATTGAAAAATAGTGTCTGGCGGTCGTCTAGCCCGGCCGCGCAGCCGTGCCCCGTGACTCACGCGCAGGAATCCAACCGAATACGGAGCTCCGAGCTAGCCGCTTGCGCAGCGTCCAGACACATCTGTTCAATTTATGTTTAGTCTGGACCCGGAGCAAGCGTTTTATTATGCCTTCGTATTACCATTTTGTAATGTTCGCCAGATGTAGTTTTCCGGATGTTCATTAATGAAGCGGTCCATGTTATCTAATTAAAGGGCACGAGAAATCATGAAAATACCTACTCGCAATTTTTCAACTTTTCAAGGTCTCCTCTTTTCAGTTTAAGAATATTTTCCGGAAGAATAACAAACTTTTCTATGATTCCTTTACTCTGCAGCATACCAAACTATTATAATAAAATCAGGATACTTGAAGAAAGAAATCTAAATAGGTACTAATTTGTATATCTGCTTTAGTGTGCAATAAGAAAACTAGGACAATTTTAAACAAACTACGGGAAACCGCTAGAGGGGTACAATTTTGAAGACACACAGCCTTGCCCAGTTATCGACGATCAATAATGGCAATAAAAAACGTGATTGTTTGTTCTAAGCCGGGATCTGCTGGACGGGGATGGACCGCGGCGGGCGCTGCAGCTCGGTGGCGGCGCTGCGCGTGGGCCGCGCCGAGTGCTGCGCCGGCGCATCGCGCGCGCCTGCCGCCTGGAGCCCCCGCGACCTCGACAGCGGCGAGATATTCTTCTATAAGGCGCTCTCTGGAGGAGTGCCCTGTGTTGCTTGTGCTGGTAAGCTACCTACTTCTAAAAATAAAGGATTCTAAGTACGCGCATTTTCATTCTGTGAAAACACAACGGAATGAAAATTCGCGTGATCAGAATCCTTTTTTTGTGAATTAACTTTGTTTACTTTTATGTAGCGCAGGTTAATCGAAATTCAAAATGACTCTGACGCGTAAAATTATCTATTACTTCTTTGGTTGGATAGCACAGCTTTATTAGATTTTTGCTTTGAAAGAACATAAGCTTTTTCCTTTTAGGGAAAATATTTCTGATCTTCAACTCCTATTTTTTCATCAAAACAAATTTCTAATTGATTGAAATTAGTAGATACCTAAGCTGACATTCCAAGATGTAAATTTTATCTAGGTAGGTATCTATTTGCTATCTATGAGAATAAATAATAAAAGGAAGTTCTATCGAGAGTCTATATTCTCTATAACATTTAGTTTATGGACCAAAGGAAGCCAGGTGGAGTTTGCCTCCAAACAATGAGCTAGTTAGTGGCCTCCACAATACATATTAAATTATTTAACGTTTTTCTCCGGTATATTTACGACAGTTCGTCGAAGCTGCTTCCTTAGTTAATTAAATACATGGCCACATCCTTCCGGGCGCACTGCTTCTAGGAAAAAACACAGTCCAATTAGAATTCAAAGAAGGTATTGTTTTTGTAGTAATTTGAGCCCACAATGACGTCAGCTAATAAGTCTAGTCGCGGTGTGATTATGAAATTAGTTATAGATGTGACTGACACAACTATTGTCAGTAAATAGGTACTTCCAAAGTATTATTTGGCCATGTCTCATTCTATTTTTATAGTCTAGAGTAAGTATCATTTTTTATTAGCTGATTAATTATCTCAAGTGCCATTCAGATTTCGAGAATTAATTTTTAAACCAAACGAATTTTTATTTCATATTTAAATTTACTTTAAGTGTTTTAAATTGCAAATAATTAGTTACGGTTGCTGACTTTACTACAAAATTAACATAGTCAGATCTTGTCGTTTTGTCTTACTAAACATTTTTACGCATCCACTAACTCATACCTACTCTTTATATTTATTTTAATTGCGCTCTCAGTTGGCGTTGGTTATTTGCGTAGATATTTAGATATAAGTACGCGTTTATAAAAGAATGGTAAGAAGCTATCCCAGGGTGAACGTTCAATCCGATAAGCCTGTTTTATGCGAATATCGAATAAATAAAATACTTAAACCTTTTCTTTGCAGTGTCGGAAAGACTGGCATGTTTTAGCCATAGATCGTAGATACCTTTAAAACAAAACAATAGTTGGCACTATTGGCAGTAAAACAATTGCTTCAATAGACAGACAAAAGACAGACGTGCCGAAACCCCAATTACGGCAATCAACTAAACAAACAGATAAACTATATCCCACCAACAATATTGTTCAGCAAATAATAAAATTGGGACGTCGAGTGCATCGCCCGATAGATGAACACTGCGCATCGAATCAACACAGAGTTGGCAAAACGTCAAATATGTGATTTTAGAAATAAACAAATAATTTCGTAAATAAATGAATTGTTTTGGCAGAGATGGAACTTATGTAAAGGCATTCGTTGCCTTGTGAATATTATGTACCAATTTTTCAATTGCAAAGTCTTACTGGCACTGAAAAGTCTAAATACTTTCGTCTGTAATTATTCCTCGTAAACGAATTAGCACTACTGTTTAGTACCACAACTTTTTATTACCTACTATTAATAATTTCCGCGATAAAAATAGACAACATCTTCAAAAATAATAGCCACTCAAAATACAACACTGACATTAATTTGTTGCTTGTATATTTTTATTTTAAATAAACGAGTTTTTTTTCTCGTGTGAAACTCAAATTTTTACAAATGTTTTTGTTATGCGTGGGAGAATGATAAACACGAAACAGCAACTTTTTAATCGTAAAATGTCAACCGTTTATTTCTCATCGGTTAGAATAGATACATAGAGTGAATGTAACAATTTCTAGTTTGGTAGTTTACGAGCGATTCAAAGGCGGTGTATTTTATCTTAGTTTAATCATTCTACACATATCTGTCGGGATACCGTGTAAGCTATCAAATACTTGATTCCATCTACATGTTTGCAATTTGTGCTTGCGGTAAAATTCTTAAGATAATAGTGACCTGTACCTATGGTGTAACCTATGGTGTAACCTGTAACCTATGGTGGAGGCAAAAAATTTTTTCGCGCCTTCTTCGCGAGATTTAAATACTTTTCTGTTTATTTTCACCTAGGTAATTCTCTTTTAACAGAATCGTGTGCTGGAGTATCATGCGGCAACGGTCGACGCTGCGTAGTACGTGGCGGGCGCGCTCGCTGCGTATGCGCAGCCGCGTGCCGCCGCGTCGGCGCCGTGTGCGGCAGCGACGGCCGGACGTACCCGTCGCTCTGCCGGCTACGGCGCAGAGCCTGCCGGAGGCCGGCCAAACACCTCGTGCTTGACTATCCGGGACCTTGCCAAGGTAGGCTTATTTATACCTAATCATAATGATGTGAAAAGTTTTGGAGGATATTTTCGGAAACGTGAACTGGCAAAAAAATAGGATAGTGGCTAAATTAGTTCACGAAGAATAATTATTCTCGTATACCTTTTGTATTTTTTAACAAGTAAAACATAATTCCAAAAAGAGTCAAACAAAACTTCGTTCTCATTTACAACTCAAACAAAAAATCAAAGGGAGATAAGTATAGAACGACATTTTAAACATCAAGATGTTTGATGATCTCGTAATTCGTGAGTCTGTCCTCAGTTATGCGTGATACATTACGTCCCTATTCATTTATAATATCATAATCAGCGAATGATTTATGTGCTCTCAGTTGGCAGCAGGTCGGCCGTCCATCATGCTTGTTTAGGGCAGGTAGCCAGGCGAACACTAAAATGCACTAAACATACCAAACCATTAGGTATTTGATCGACATTTCGGCTGGAGCTTTCGAAAACAACTCATAAGTCCATTAACCTCAGCTCATAAATTAGGCATTTTAGTACATTAGAATTAATAATAGAATTAAGACACATGCACATTCAAACAATCAACTCCATAACGCAAGCCGATTTATGCTACTTGAAGATAGTTTAATCAACCGTTGAATACATTATAATCGATGGCTCCCACGCAGAAGGTCGGAACATAGTTTTTAACAAAAATCGGTTTTTTCATTTCATTTCATTAATCTTTGACATTTTGACAACAATTTTGAATAGACGACTATTCAAAATTGTTGTCAAAATGTCAAAGATTACTATTCAATAGACTACTATTCAAAATTGTTGTCAAAATGTCAAAGATTAATGAAATGAAAAAACCGATTTTCGTTAAAAACTATGTTCCGACCTT
>NWSH02000210.1:8309962-8331132 GCA_002382865.2 Heliothis virescens
GTGTCGTGCGGCGGCTGCGGCGCGGCGGCGCGGCGCCAGCTGTGCGGCTCCGACCGCCGCACCTACCCCTCGTGGTGCCGCCTGCAGCGCGCCGCCTGCCACGCCGGGCGCGTCGTCGATCCGCTGCATACTGGACCCTGCAAAGGTAGCTTTCCTAACCACTCTCCTTAGATGTTGAACGTGCCCTTAGACTTCGTGTTGGTTTTAACTTTCCCGAGTTACGCAAAAGATTTCGCTCAAAGCTGCACCAGAACCTTGTTTGCAATCCGACGACCAAACTGCCGACAGTGTGTATAGTAAGCAGCCTTTAGTGCTCACGTCAAAATATCGATATCTCTATATCCCTTCATAAACACTAACAATTTGTTTTTGTCCACAGGCAACAAAAACATAACGGACAATAGTGTGATTGGGAGAAGTGTGAGCGAAGTGGACACCACGCGCGTCCTATAGTCATAGACTAGTATCGTGGATGGTCCACCGGCTTCGTAGTGATTCGAGCTGACGTCGACGCGGGCGACTGCCCAATGTGCGGGAAGCCCGTCGGTACATCTACAAGTTTTACGCATTTTCTCAGCAAGAACAAAGGGTCATCGTTCAATACTCATTGCAAATATGTGCAGCGGTTTTTATGTCAGTTTATAGGTTCTAATTGCCTAAAATTACAATTCATATTTAATACATGTCATTCAATTATCTAGAACTTTATGAAATCAAAAGGAGTTATTCCATCATCTTCCTCCAACAAGCAGTGACCGCTCGCATATGACTCAACATCATGTCAGATCTACTAAAATTCAAAAATTCTTAGCTAGTTTAGACTTAGATAAATCTGTCAAGCCTGATGCACCCTTTCAAACTTTGTAGATAAATAATTCTTTATACCTAGATTTAAATAATTAACACTTACATTATTAAATTTGAGCACCAAATCGTACTTAATATTTAGTCAAAATGTTAAACATAGGGACTGTAGTTAGCACAATATTTGGAACTTAGGTACTTTCTATATTAATAAATTCTAATTTCCGTATTGTTGAACGTCGCTACTATGAACGAAGCTCGTATTAGGATGAAATGTTACTTTCATCGGACTGACATATTGTTCTTAAAATTTAATTAACTCTTAGTACTTTAAGACTTAAATAATTTTACTTCACGAGATGTGGTTAACGCTTAATGCAATATTTATTATTAAGTTACGAGTATGAAGTTTAGTGCAATAATTTTATTGAAAATTGTATGAAATTTATGTTATATGTTTTGTTTTGTTTGTCTTTACACATGGCTCGTGATGCGTAGCACAAGAAACGTCAAAACGTCATTCGGACATGTTTACAGTGTTATACAATACGTTTTCAGTATTATGTGTATGTAAGATTTTTAGACTATCGTTATTTTCGAAACATTTTACATTGAAAATTAAGTGATTTTTATAGACTGTAGGTAAAAAGTAATTTATTGTTACTTTTAAATTATTTCCAAAAATGTTTCCAAGACTATTTGTATGTGAGTTTTATCTTCGTGAACTTCTCAAATGAATCAAAGCAATGTGTGATGTCAAAGTAGTAGAAACAACTGTCTCGGCGTCCTCTCTAGCTTTAAATAGTTACAAGTTTTTCTATTCATTATATTATGTAATGGTATTCATTCAGGACAGCGGATGACGAAGCTTTAATGCATACTTAATACTTTAACTGTAACCATGGAATTTGTACTATTAACGCTACTTATTTTAGTCTGGCCATTCGTAACGCCCGTTCTCTGAAACTTCGAAGAGTGAAAGCGCAGCTCAATAGTTGTTGAAGTCATTGTATAGTCATAAAAGCTTAATAATTAATTATATTATGTTATTTTTTATTCGAACGAAAAATAATTATTGTTTATATTTGTACTTATTTTTAATATTGTGAACAAAACAATACATAATACAGTAGCTCGGCTCTTGTCAATTATTTCCTAGTGCTAATCACGTTGTTAACTGTGTCTGACTATAATAATACTAAATTGTTGTAGTTGAATTCATTGCAAACATTAGATGATTTGTATAATATATTGTCCTTGTTTCTTCATAAATATTTTACACTGGTAAATGTGTTATCATTTTTTACCTTATAAAAAAGTTCCCTCTACTAAAAATACAATTGTAAAACACAGAAATAGAATTTTATTGTTCAATATATTCAATAAAAGGCACCGTGTGACATTATGTAAATAACAATCGTTAAACCAGGATAAGTTCCTGGATGTTTTCCAAATAAAACCCATACTTGACACGAGACACCTTTATTATTTTAAAAGGGGTGTATCAACATGGTGTGTTCGCACCATAAATAAGGAATGTCGACTACCATTGACAATATTATATTTTATTATTGAAGTACAAAAGTTGTGGACTATTACTGATTTAACTTAAAACAAATATTACTATCTTACAATGGAACATTTTCTTACGATAACAATGTAATGAAGCTTAGGGTGGGTTGCACCGTGTAACTAGCTATAATGATAACCGGGCGTCAAATGACTGATTTGGCCAATCGGCAGCAATTTGACAGTTCATTATAATTACAAGGTGTAGCTCTGTTCTCTCTCCGGTCATGCCGGATTGTCGTCCCATCGGGCTATGAGAGTGAGGGAAAAGGCACCTGTGTCTGCGCAAATGTTTCTGCACTATAATATGTCCTGCGCAGCTGGCTAATCTCCTTGTATGAGAATAGCCACAGTAGCCGATAATCAGCCTTGGACGCCATTATACATGGTGCAACCCACCCCTATTGTGCACAAAGCTTTATCTTCTACAGAATAACCATTATTGCTGTTGGCGTTATAAGTAATATCTGTTTCACAAACCCCGGATAAGTGCTGGCTAAACTTATCCGCCAGATAATTACATAATGACCATGAATTATTCTGGCAGAGAAACCTTTCCCGGTGTGAAACAGACACTTATAAGTAAATAATAAAAATAATTATTCTAAATAACTAATAAGCGCTAAGTATATTACAGCTTCCTCTAGTGAGATAGTACTATGAAGATTTTTTCTGTCTTATTATGAGACCCGTCCCAGAGCTCTCTGGAATCCGTCAAATATATGTATGAAGGTAAGTCAAGGGTTTACATTCATATAGTAAACCTTGTGTATTATTATAAAAGCACCATTTGTGTGTATTGAAAATTATATGTCAATTCAAATATTATATTTACAAGTTTAAAGGTACAGACAACAGCAGGTCAACGTACACGAATCTGTCAAATTTCACGTCAAATCGATTGCAGAAATTTGACAGATTGTGGTAACTTGATGTGCTGTCGTCTGTACTATAGTCTTGGTATTTCAAACTGTTAGCTACCACCAAAACAATTAACGTCTATTTATGTAAAAAGTTTTTAGACAAGAATAAAACTTCATAGTACCCACTCGGTCTTTTCAACAACTACACCTAAGACTTTCACGCACTACCAACAAAATCTTACAGGCTAGCACATAATACAAGTACACTACCATTTGAAACTTTTAGACTATCGCAAATACAGGAACAAACATATTATTATATTATTACAGCGTCCAATTGAGCGCTAAGTGTTAACAATGAAGTGTGGTCGATACTGGAGGTGTCAGTCACTTTGTGTCAAAAAGCTGGCTACTGAAAAACATGCGTAAGATAACTTTGCAATTCTGAAATTAGGCATTTGAGAACACAATAAAACTGCACTCAGACTTTCAGAGACAGACAGAAGGATGAGTAATATTATAGTTTAATTACCGCAAGGAAAGGATCATTGAAGTCTCAGGAATTATAAGAGAATATTTTTTTATTCCAGTTGGTAATCCCATGATAATACTGAACGTCGAACAAGTCCCATTGAACGCGTTTTTGAATCTAGAATGTCCATCTCGAAATGTTGCCGACTCCAAAAATGACCAGCACCCCCAGTAACGAACAACACATAATACACAGAATTATCTATTTAACCTTCTTTCATAAGACGGGGATCTCAATCAACCACAATGCATAGACGATAACACGCTATGAGGTAGATATTGAATCAATTAATATTCGTACGCCATCATGGCGGATTTTTGGCGCCTATACAAATAAGATTTATGATTGCTCTTCTAACTATCTCTATACCCCGTAGGATAATTTTTGGAATCAATGGCGTCGTCCAATTGAATATAACGTCATTTCAATGAATAAAATGACTACGGAAAGCCTAGCAGACTACAACCAATGTAGTCTGCTAGGCTTTCCGTAGTCATTTTCTTCTTCTTCACAGCTTCCCACCATATAGAAATTATACGGTATTTTCAAACCTATATAATAGATTCAATTAAATCTTCTCAAAATTGCTTTCTATAAACATCTTTCAATGAAAAGGCACTTTAATGATAAGTTTACGTAAATATATATTCCGTCTATCCGTAAATATCTCTGTCCGCATCTATTCTCTTTTTTCCGAAGTCGGAAAAGTCATATTTTGTTATATTTTTCTCTATTACTAACTAATACCATTTAGAAGTCTTTAAAATTCCAATTTCCTTTTTCCACCAATAGATTTATTGCTGTAATTTCAATCAATTGTGAATATTTTTTATTTGGGAAAGAATCGAAATTAAATAAAATATTGTCTTAATAATTCGTGAAAAGATTAAAGAAGCAATAACTAATTATCTTTGCATTCCGCTTGCAATGTATTAAATTTAGAAAATATATCAATTATTTTAATATTGTTGATAAAAATTATGAAGACAAAGGCAACCTTTATGGCTTATAATCAATTTTCCTTCGTTAAAATTGCGTCTAGGAATAAATTTGTACTATATTTCGACATTACTTATATCGATTAAAATATTAAAAACGGCTTCAAAACCCTAATTTACCTACAAGCAACACTAATGTCCTCTACATTTGATTATTTTTTAAATCTTGTCACACTAACATAGACCTTACAAACATATTATTTCGTGCCAATGTCGCGTGCTTGCAACCTCTCATAGAAAACGTTGCTATCGTCTATGCAATTGGGATGTCGGCTCATAATATTTTAATAAATATTGTAATTTGCTTTATAAATACATATCAAGTAATCGGTCTGTTGAATATTACACCATTATGATTTACTTAGCTACTATTTACTATTCATATTCATTATGTGTGCACTGTCAAAATATCTACCTACTAGCGAAGAGAAGTCAAAATTCTTAATCTATTCTATTTAAATTCCAAATGATGTATTGACGCAACAGTTTATAAAATATTTCGATATGAAAATGTTAACAAAGTTTTATTATTATTTTGATTTATTTATATATTTATACAGTGCTTATTTCATTGGGAAAGAGGTTAAAGGGCTATGGAATAACTGGAAGAGCTTGTAGATCAAAGATTATTCTATACAACTTGTCGCTTCTATTAAATAGTGGCACTAACTAGTGTTACTATTTATCACAAGCGGCAACACTAACTAGAAGAAAAATGGCGATAGAAGCTAATTAACAATGTAATAACACTATCATTTTCACTTATTAAGAAGAAAAAGGCGTACTGCGCACTAGACATCATATCACTTACATATAACAACCATAGACAAAACGACTGTGACTATCGACTACTCGTGTGACTAGTGCACAGTACACCTCTTTTACCTTTTCCTATTGAACTTGTTGCATAGTAGTCCGTGTGAACAGCTCCATAGTTAGAGCACTAAGGAACAGGGGAATAGAGCGGTGCTGGTGTAGATGCAGCTCTACCAACTCGCCTAAAGTCGACGAATAGTCGGTATGGACCATCTCTATGCCGTCGTCGTCTAGTGTAAATGTGAGGTATTCCTCGGAAGATTCTGCGTACATGTTTGATATTCTGAAAATTATGAATAAATAATTTTAAAAAAGTTTCTTTTGCCCTTAAAAGTGACCGTAGCAATTTGATTTCAAAGATGCTTTTTAAGTTTGTAATATAAGCAAAGTTAGGTCGTTATTATTGTATGTAACTAACCTGTAATTTTTATGTCCTGTTCTATCTATTTTATAACCTAATAACATATAACATACGTCTCTATACTCTTGAGCGGATGAAGTGAATTCTTCTTTTAATCTGAAATTAAAATTAAAGTATTATTAATTTTACCCAAAAACTCTTTGGTTAGTTGTAGTCTACATAAGCGATGCTAAGCAATGCTTGGAGCGGTCAGTCCGTGGATGGGTGACTTGTCAAAACAAGTTTCGGCTGCCATTTGAAAATCTTTGGTAGTCGTTACGTACTCCGAAGCCCGAAAGTTTGACAATCAGTTTTAACAAGAGGTATTGGGTTACCCAATTAACTGGGTTGAGGAGGCAAGACAAGAAAAAGAGTGTCCATGGAGTTTCTTGCCGGTGCTTCTCCATGAGACCAACTCCTTAGAACCGTGCAACTAGCTTGACTTTTCATAAGAACCTGTAATAGGTCTACTTGAAATAAAAATTTTTGACTGTGAGACATCTCGTTAAGACTGGAAGCCGCCCAACATAATTTGGAGAAAAGGCTAGGCAGGTGATGACTAGATGTAATCTTGTTTTCTTTATTTTTTTTCTTACCTTTTAAGTTTAATACGGCTACTCTCCAGCTGTTGTCGTAATTGTTGCATTTCTTCTGGGCAAGCGCGGGAGGTGCCACCGTCTCGCAATGCTGCTTTTAGCCTTTTTATCTAAAAACCGTACGTTAAACACTACAATATACGCTAAATTATATATTAACATGATAATTAAATGACATCTATCACAGTAAAATACAATCGCATGTGTATTGGTATATATAAATAAATAGATAAACTACTTCAGGTTTTTTTTTCTACCCCTTCGCTCTTCCGTAAAATAAAATACAGCTAAATGGGTAAAACAAAACAATAAGAAAAACTAAACAATACTGCAACACACTCAACTATTTAATAACTTACGCAAGGCGCACAGCATTGTGAAATAATCTGTCTACATCGGTTCATCCGTTTCGGAGAAATTGTGGTAGACATGGCAACAAAACAAACAAAATATATGCCTCTCTTGCTTTTTAAGAACCGGACCTTGGTCAATGTAGTACTAGAATTAAAATCTAACTTTGGTCTACTCATAATAAAAGATTTTACTTTTAAATTTTAAGCCAGCAAACAGCAATTGCCAAACAGCGCAAAAGCATTTTTAATTATGGCAATAAGTAAACAACACACCCTATTTTGAATTTAAGGCGGCCCAAGGCACTGTGCAATAAAAATGTTAAGTCGCTAAAATCATTGAGCAATATTTTGTTTAATGCCACTCTACCCGTGGTCCTATTTTAGTGAGTATTTAATACAAATAAATCTATTTGACATCTCCTAGCGTTAGTTGATAACTTCTAAAACTAGCTAGAGAATGGAAAAGAGCATTGGCATGATACCATTAAACTAAAAGTTAGTATTAGAGTATTACTTTAAATTATTGAAATAACATACCTCCTCTTGAGCAGCTTCCAGGTCTACTTGCATTTGTTTCTGAGCTTCAGCTGCAGGGTTGTTCGTTAAATGCAGCACCTACACAAAAGTACGAAGGGTTATAGTCAGGCTAATTGTAGGTCCACTCGGATGGCGAGAAAGACTACCGTCAGTAGGTCAATTATGACACTTTGTTAAGCACTCGATTGCCATTTTACCGGTATAAAAAATAAAATGGCGATTGATACTATAGCTTTCCTTGATAAATATACAATCAAACACTGAAATATTTTTCAAATGAAACCAGTAGTAGCTTTTGAGATTATCGCGAAGAAACTAATAAACTTTTTAGGTCTTACAAAAAAATATAAGTAAGTAAGACTCTTTGTCATTAGTAAATAGGTAAGTATAGATGATAATTGAATTAGTCGCAATATGTCCGTACCTTGGTCTGCGCCTGCGCGCCGATCCGTTCGAGGTTGGCATGCAGCGCGTCCCGCTGCGCGCGCAGCTTGGCCACGTCGCGCCGCAGCGTCTCCGCCTCCTCACGCCATTTGCTCGATTCCGCGCGTAAAGTTTCTACCACTGTGGTAGGAAACGGGTTAATTGTAGTTTTAATACATCATTCGTTCGTTACGTTTCCGAACGGTTTGGCTTCGAGCATCGTGCGAGTTGCTGCATTTGTATAGCACCACCTAGATATGTTATCGTTACGTCTAACGACCTATTTGTTTGTTAAGAGACTTCCATAAAGGCCACACTAAATAATGAACTGATCGGAACCATTCGATAGGTGGAAGGAAGTCAGGTAAAGCAAGTTTATCCCACCGTTTGATGCTGGACTTAGGAGCATCATCCATGGGGGTTAACGAGCGAACTATTGATGCTTTTTAGGCGTCAGAAAGTAAGTTTGGTGCAGGAGCACTACACATGGCGCTATACTCACGCTTGACGTGCTGCGGCTGGTCGTGCGCGGCCAGCAGGTCGCGGTAGGCCTGCAGCGCCTTCTCCAGCTGCTCCACGCGCGCCGCCAGCAGCGCCGCGCCGCAGGTGCAGGAGCACAACACATGGCGCTATACTCACGCTTGACGTGCTGCGGCTGGTCGTGCGCGGCCAGCAGGTCGCGGTAGGCCTGCAGCGCCTTCTCCAGCTGCTCCACGCGCGCCGCCAGCAGCGCCGCGCCGCAGGTGCAGGAGCACAACACATGGCGCTATACTCACGCTTGACGTGCTGCGGCTGGTCGTGCGCGGCCAGCAGGTCGCGGTAGGCCTGCAGCGCCTTCTCCAGCTGCTCCACGCGCGCCGCCAGCAGCGCCGCGCCGCAGGTGCAGGAGCACAACACATGGCGCTATACTCACGCTTGACGTGCTGCGGCTGGTCGTGCGCGGCCAGCAGGTCGCGGTAGGCCTGCAGCGCCTTCTCCAGCTGCTCCACGCGCGCCGCCAGCAGCGCCGCGCCGCAGGTGCAGGAGCACAACACATGGCGCTATACTCACGCTTGACGTGCTGCGGCTGGTCGTGCGCGGCCAGCAGGTCGCGGTAGGCCTGCAGCGCCTTCTCCAGCTGCTCCACGCGCGCCGCCAGCAGCGCCGCGCCGCAGGTGCAGGAGCACAACACATGGCGCTATACTCACGCTTGACGTGCTGCGGCTGGTCGTGCGCGGCCAGCAGGTCGCGGTAGGCCTGCAGCGCCTTCTCCAGCTGCTCCACGCGCGCCGCCAGCAGCGCCGCGCCGCAGGTGCAGGAGCACAACACATGGCGCTATACTCACGCTTGACGTGCTGCGGCTGGTCGTGCGCGGCCAGCAGGTCGCGGTAGGCCTGCAGCGCCTTCTCCAGCTGCTCCACGCGCGCCGCCAGCAGCGCCGCGCCGCAGGTGCAGGAGCACAACACATGGCGCTATACTCACGCTTGACGTGCTGCGGCTGGTCGTGCGCGGCCAGCAGGTCGCGGTAGGCCTGCAGCGCCTTCTCCAGCTGCTCCACGCGCGCCGCCAGCAGCGCCGCGCCGCAGGTGCAGGAGCACAACACATGGCGCTATACTCACGCTTGACGTGCTGCGGCTGGTCGTGCGCGGCCAGCAGGTCGCGGTAGGCCTGCAGCGCCTTCTCCAGCTGCTCCACGCGCGCCGCCAGCAGCGCCGCGCCGCAGGTGCAGGAGCACAACACATGGCGCTATACTCACGCTTGACGTGCTGCGGCTGGTCGTGCGCGGCCAGCAGGTCGCGGTAGGCCTGCAGCGCCTTCTCCAGCTGCTCCACGCGCGCCGCCAGCAGCGCCGCGCCGCAGGTGCAGGAGCACAACACATGGCGCTATACTCACGCTTGACGTGCTGCGGCTGGTCGTGCGCGGCCAGCAGGTCGCGGTAGGCCTGCAGCGCCTTCTCCAGCTGCTCCACGCGCGCCGCCAGCAGCGCCGCGCCGCAGGTGCAGGAGCACAACACATGGCGCTATACTCACGCTTGACGTGCTGCGGCTGGTCGTGCGCGGCCAGCAGGTCGCGGTAGGCCTGCAGCGCCTTCTCCAGCTGCTCCACGCGCGCCGCCAGCAGCGCCGCGCCGCAGGTGCAGGAGCACAACACATGGCGCTATACTCACGCTTGACGTGCTGCGGCTGGTCGTGCGCGGCCAGCAGGTCGCGGTAGGCCTGCAGCGCCTTCTCCAGCTGCTCCACGCGCGCCGCCAGCAGCGCCGCGCCGCAGGTGCAGGAGCACAACACATGGCGCTATACTCACGCTTGACGTGCTGCGGCTGGTCGTGCGCGGCCAGCAGGTCGCGGTAGGCCTGCAGCGCCTTCTCCAGCTGCTCCACGCGCGCCGCCAGCAGCGCCGCGCCGCAGGTGCAGGAGCACAACACATGGCGCTATACTCACGCTTGACGTGCTGCGGCTGGTCGTGCGCGGCCAGCAGGTCGCGGTAGGCCTGCAGCGCCTTCTCCAGCTGCTCCACGCGCGCCGCCAGCAGCGCCGCGCCGCAGGTGCAGGAGCACAACACATGGCGCTATACTCACGCTTGACGTGCTGCGGCTGGTCGTGCGCGGCCAGCAGGTCGCGGTAGGCCTGCAGCGCCTTCTCCAGCTGCTCCACGCGCGCCGCCAGCAGCGCCGCGCCGCAGGTGCAGGAGCACAACACATGGCGCTATACTCACGCTTGACGTGCTGCGGCTGGTCGTGCGCGGCCAGCAGGTCGCGGTAGGCCTGCAGCGCCTTCTCCAGCTGCTCCACGCGCGCCGCCAGCAGCGCCGCGCCGCAGGTGCAGGAGCACAACACATGGCGCTATACTCACGCTTGACGTGCTGCGGCTGGTCGTGCGCGGCCAGCAGGTCGCGGTAGGCCTGCAGCGCCTTCTCCAGCTGCTCCACGCGCGCCGCCAGCAGCGCCGCGCCGCAGGTGCAGGAGCACAACACATGGCGCTATACTCACGCTTGACGTGCTGCGGCTGGTCGTGCGCGGCCAGCAGGTCGCGGTAGGCCTGCAGCGCCTTCTCCAGCTGCTCCACGCGCGCCGCCAGCAGCGCCGCGCCGCAGGTGCAGGAGCACAACACATGGCGCTATACTCACGCTTGACGTGCTGCGGCTGGTCGTGCGCGGCCAGCAGGTCGCGGTAGGCCTGCAGCGCCTTCTCCAGCTGCTCCACGCGCGCCGCCAGCAGCGCCGCGCCGCAGGTGCAGGAGCACAACACATGGCGCTATACTCACGCTTGACGTGCTGCGGCTGGTCGTGCGCGGCCAGCAGGTCGCGGTAGGCCTGCAGCGCCTTCTCCAGCTGCTCCACGCGCGCCGCCAGCAGCGCCGCGCCGCAGGTGCAGGAGCACAACACATGGCGCTATACTCACGCTTGACGTGCTGCGGCTGGTCGTGCGCGGCCAGCAGGTCGCGGTAGGCCTGCAGCGCCTTCTCCAGCTGCTCCACGCGCGCCGCCAGCAGCGCCGCGCCGCAGGTGCAGGAGCACAACACATGGCGCTATACTCACGCTTGACGTGCTGCGGCTGGTCGTGCGCGGCCAGCAGGTCGCGGTAGGCCTGCAGCGCCTTCTCCAGCTGCTCCACGCGCGCCGCCAGCAGCGCCGCGCCGCAGGTGCAGGAGCACAACACATGGCGCTATACTCACGCTTGACGTGCTGCGGCTGGTCGTGCGCGGCCAGCAGGTCGCGGTAGGCCTGCAGCGCCTTCTCCAGCTGCTCCACGCGCGCCGCCAGCAGCGCCGCGCCGCAGGTGCAGGAGCACAACACATGGCGCTATACTCACGCTTGACGTGCTGCGGCTGGTCGTGCGCGGCCAGCAGGTCGCGGTAGGCCTGCAGCGCCTTCTCCAGCTGCTCCACGCGCGCCGCCAGCAGCGCCGCGCCGCAGGTGCAGGAGCACAACACATGGCGCTATACTCACGCTTGACGTGCTGCGGCTGGTCGTGCGCGGCCAGCAGGTCGCGGTAGGCCTGCAGCGCCTTCTCCAGCTGCTCCACGCGCGCCGCCAGCAGCGCCGCGCCGCAGGTGCAGGAGCACAACACATGGCGCTATACTCACGCTTGACGTGCTGCGGCTGGTCGTGCGCGGCCAGCAGGTCGCGGTAGGCCTGCAGCGCCTTCTCCAGCTGCTCCACGCGCGCCGCCAGCAGCGCCGCGCCGCAGGTGCAGGAGCACAACACATGGCGCTATACTCACGCTTGACGTGCTGCGGCTGGTCGTGCGCGGCCAGCAGGTCGCGGTAGGCCTGCAGCGCCTTCTCCAGCTGCTCCACGCGCGCCGCCAGCAGCGCCGCGCCGCAGGTGCAGGAGCACAACACATGGCGCTATACTCACGCTTGACGTGCTGCGGCTGGTCGTGCGCGGCCAGCAGGTCGCGGTAGGCCTGCAGCGCCTTCTCCAGCTGCTCCACGCGCGCCGCCAGCAGCGCCGCGCCGCAGGTGCAGGAGCACAACACATGGCGCTATACTCACGCTTGACGTGCTGCGGCTGGTCGTGCGCGGCCAGCAGGTCGCGGTAGGCCTGCAGCGCCTTCTCCAGCTGCTCCACGCGCGCCGCCAGCAGCGCCGCGCCGCAGGTGCAGGAGCACAACACATGGCGCTATACTCACGCTTGACGTGCTGCGGCTGGTCGTGCGCGGCCAGCAGGTCGCGGTAGGCCTGCAGCGCCTTCTCCAGCTGCTCCACGCGCGCCGCCAGCAGCGCCGCGCCACCCGCGCCAGCCTCGCCGCACAGCGACACCGTCAGCTCCTTCTCGTAGCAGTCCAGCTGCTGTCTGAACCAAAAATATATACTCTTCAGACAGTCGCGGTAACTCTTTCGAAGAATCCCGTAGCCCCAGCAGGCTTCGGCCCTAGTGGGACCCGCTGGGGTTTGCTACTCCTTGAGGAGCGCGTGGAACAACGCGACACACACCTAGACCCACGCCTACGGTGGCCGGGAGTCGTCTCTCGACACCCAACGCCCGCGGTGTCTTCTAGGTCCACCGCAGCGGCTGGGATGAGCGGTGCGAATACGCAGTTGCTCCGCCGCCTCCTCTTGCATAACTGCTTCACAGAAGGAGGCGACAGCATCCCATTTCCTCTCGCCCCGCACCATGGCTTGAACCAGGATTGGCGCGGGAGGTCGTAGCTGCCAATTGACGCCACGAGGACACGGCAGTGCCCCTCCTCCCAGGCAGGGCACATCTCGACCGTGTACTCCACCGTGACCTTTGGGCTATCCGCGCAGTGGTGACACCCGGGCGCCACCTCCCGCCCAATGCGATGCAGGTACCTCCCGAAACAACCGTGTCCGGTGAGGACCTGCGTCATGCGGCAGGTGAGGGCGCCGTGACTCCTCCCGACCCACTCCTCAAAGAGGGGACTTACCGCCACTATTATGGCATACCCTGCACGGGGTTGCAATAGCCGGTCACTCCATGCCACGCCACCATGAGATCGCGCCGGAAGACCGCTCGCTGTACAATTTGTTGCAGCAAAAGTTTGCCCCCGGCGCAGTGCCCCCTCGCGCCAGTCATGTAAGCACGAGAGGACTTTCGCCTCCAGAACCCACGGTGGCAATCCGGCAAGAAAACTCGCCGCCTTGCGGGAGATCGTGCGGTACCCTAGATTAGCCTGATGGCTATCACACGAGACCCCTTGCACAGCAATCGCGGAAAGCGACCAGAACAAACCGACGAGGCAGACATAATGATCGAATAATGTAAACTATTTTTCGATATTCCATATTTATCCATTATATTTAGCGCATATTTGCACGCATATTTTAGCATTTTGACAGTGCTTTTAATTCGATGTAACGACGACAACGCGACCATGGTCGCCTGTCCCGGGGCCACCGATGACGTCAGCGACCGCGACAATCCTACCAATCTGCCCACAGTTGTATAGCAGTACGACGAAGAATATGATAATTCTAATTATGTTATTTGCATCCGGAAAAAAGGATGACATCGTGAGTTGATGGGGATGAGGGTTGATGTGCTTTTCGACCGTGTCGCATGATGGCACTGCCATCGATGCGATCGGATCCGGTCTGGTCATGCCTACGGACCGCAGGTACCTAGTATTTAGTGCTCCATATAAATTCGTACTAAGCAGTGGACGCGCGAACCAGGCCTGGGGGCCTACTCTGAAATGACACTACCGAATGTTCGGGACCGACTGACATACGACCGAAGTTTGCATTGTTACCCTACTACGAAATTAGTTAGGTTTGGCTCTCAGATTAATGAGGGTTTACGATATAACAACAGTCAAAATAATGTTCGGTCGGAATGAGTCGCAACCGAACCGACTAAACGATATGGAAAATGATTTCGTAGTAAGAAACATGCGAACATTCGGCCGATAGTTCGTCGTTAACACGTTCGGAGTAGGCCCCCTGGTTGTTAAGAACGGAATTCTACCTCCTTTAATAATTATTATTAGCAAAATTATCCTGCTTCATAGCGACGCGTTGTTGCCACACTTACCTATAACTATCTCTCTCACGGGTGACAAGTAACAATCTCTTCTGCAGGCGATGTATGAGACTCTCCTGGTTCCTGCGAACGACGACCAGCTCGTCCAGCTTGCCCGTCGCCTTGTCGCGCTCGAACTTTGCTGATGCCACTTCCTGATAACAAACAGAAATATTCAAAACTTCTATATCTATTATCGTTAAAGAAAACCGTGTAACTAACACGGTTTTTAAAATTACTTTTTATAAATCCAAAATGACTGAACTGATTTGGCTGAAGATTGGTACGGAGATAGCTTAATACCCACCATAGATGTAATATACTAGCGTTAGATCGGCAATAGATTCAGTCAGGCGAGACCAAAATGAAATTACACTAGTGTGCGTGTAACGTGTATGTGTGCAAGACCAACAGTGCTGCGCATGCAGTTCTCTAAACTGTAAATATTGATGATAAAAAATTACGTAGGGTATCTTTTGTGTCTAGTGCTGATAACTAAGAGAAAAAACAAAGCCACATAGGTATATAAAATGAATTGAAATGAAAAAATTGAGGTTATAAGTGACAAGAAATTCACGTATTTGATATTTCGCTGAATTCAATTCATATGCATTTAGAACATGATAATAGTGAAAAGTGATATTATGATCTACTGATTTGTGCATAGTTTCTTTTTCAGAGTTCTTAAACAGAGCATTTTGAGAATAAAATCTTTCAGTTGTACTTACTTGTGAAATGAATAATTCTGTGGATTGTCTGTCTTCGAAGAGTTACAACCAGGTACTGCACACGTAACCATAACTATTTACGTCTAAATTTCCAGTTTAAAACGTGAAATTAATTTAAATAAGCGGGATTTGTTTCGTACGCATTTGACGTCAGGCTCTTACAGGCTCTTAGCGTGTACGTGAGTGGTCTCGTCTATCTGTCTCGCTCTAACTCATGATTTCCTATATTATATCCCTCTCGTATCACCGATCTCTTTATATTACATCTATGATACCCACAACCATCAGGTGAAACAGTGGGCGGAAGAGGACAAATAATTGCAAAAAAAAAACCCAAAGTTTTTAAAAAATACTATTGTGCACGTATATCATAAGACAGGGCATAAGAAAAACCTTATCTTTTGGGATATATAGAAATTGAAAACCTCCTCTTTTTTGGGAAATCGGTAAAGAAAATAGTCGAAATTCGTATATCCGTACCTCAGTAAGCTGTGCTAGTTGAGACTGCGCCTGCGACGATGCGGCCGTAGCGTTCAGCTGACTATTGAGCGCCGAATCCAAAGCGTTGGACAACGCACGTGCGTTCTCCACGCCGTGCGTACGTGCGGCTGCCTTCCATTCCTCTAGCTGGGATTCTAAGGTCGCTAGTTTCACCTGTGAACAATGGAAATTATTGATTGAATAAGACTTTTAATTCCACATGAGATAAATAAAATATCAAAGTATTACTTTTATAGGGTGTGCCTCGAAGTATGAATTAAATCAAATAGGGCACAGACAGGATTGATGATTTGTCTGATATCAGAACTTTAGGATTTTTTTAGGAAATCCCATGTATTTGGTGTCTGAAGAAGCTCAAACTACAAATTGAACCTTATTCCAAAAGCCCAAAGTCGTAATTACCTTGGCTTCATGTAAATCATTCTGCACGGGCTGCAGGGCGTCGACCCTGGACTGCAGCACGTGCACTTGTTCCTCCAACAACAGTTTGTTACACGCCGAGTCTCGGAGTGACCGCTCTTGCGCACGTAGTCTAGCCACTTCCTTTTCTAACTCCGCCATGTTTGTTAGGCGTTTTTGTGCAGTCTGCAAAATAAAAGCAATTTTTTTTCTGATCTTAATCACTTGGCTGCTAAAATAAAAAATGTGAAAATCAACCATTAAAAATGTCAACAAAAAAAATTCAGAACTAGTTTCGTGGATATTTTTACATGAATTCAATATCTTTCTTAGCTTTCTTTTTAGCTTGCAAAAAAAAATACTATGGGGAAGGCAATCGGAAATCAGACATGGTTGCAGTTTTTAACATTATTAAAATTCCTTTATGAACCAACCTTAACCTGTTGTTGCCAGTCTTTGTAAGAGTCTCTCTCGTACTCCAGCTCCTTCAGTTTGTTGGTGACACTCTGCAGCTCAAAGGTCTGCTTCTCCAACTGATTCCTAAGGGTTGTACACTGTTCTGCCCTGCTGGTTTGTCTGGTAACCTCAGCTTTCAACATTTCTACTTCTGATTGAGCACCCTCTAAGGCCTATGAGAAAAATAAATCCATTTATTGTTGACAGATTAGTAGTTGATAGTTGAGATTGATGATAAGGTATAATTTTTATAAGTTTTAAGTTATACTTATTGAAGACAGCACAGTAATAAGCTTTTTTTCCAATTTTATTGGTTGTGCTCCTACTAATATCAAAGTTTGAATAGTTAATCCTTCTTCTTTATAAAACATTACACAATAGATACAAAAATCATTTGGGAGAGATCTTTGTCCAGTGGTAGTTGTTTTTATGCTTTGATGAGAACTACACACAAACAAAACCATTTTATTTCTGAGCAAATCATTTTGTTTAAATGCAACTTCTGTAAAATTATAATTTTCACCTGCAACAGTTCATCCATATCCTTCTTCATCTCAGAGAGCTGGTCCTTGCTGCTGACACTACACTCTAACAACTTGTCTTTCAGGTCAGCTATCTGTTTATGTAACTCTGCCTTCTCTCTGTCCCAGTGCGCTTTGTTGTCTTTATGTTCTTTCACAGTCTAGAAAATATTAAACAGTATATTTTTATTAAAACTAACCCACATTTTCACAGGTTTCAGACAGACATTTGACAGATAATGCCATAGAAATGTTTTTAACTTTGACTAGAACTCTATCTGGAACCTTGTTGTAAATCTTGGATAGATATGTTGTTCAATATAAGGTCTCATGGTAATGTAGCCGTCTGTATTTCAACAGAAACTAAGTTTAATTATGTCTCACAAAGATTAAGTTAGTCAAATTAGCCTTAGCTCTAATTACAACCTTATTACATTACACTACTCAATAAATTTTGTCAGGTTAGTCATAAATATTCATTTGTCATAACAATTGGCTATTTAAAGTGGACTCAACACTACAATAGCTCAATCAAATGAAAATACCAAGCTTTGTAAACAATTGCCTGTAAACTTGGTGCCTATAAACTTGTAATTAACAACCAAAAACTATTTTCTACCTGGTTATACTCATCCTTGAGTTCCTGTTCTCTTCTCCTTATGAGTTGCAGTCTGTCCTCCATGTCAGAAAGAGCTCTCTCGTCTCTCTTGTGTTGCTCCATAAGTGAACCTTTCTCCTCCTCAAATAGAATCTGCATCTCTTTACGAATTGTGTGCGATTGGTTTATGCGTGACTCCAGTTTGGTTATCTAAAAGTATATTGTGTATTAATTTATATCAATCTATGTTTTACTATGGCATTTCCTCATATAAGCTAGACTAATGCATTGGTCTGGGTCAGTTATTAGAGATAAAATATTTAGGTATACTCCCGATAAATAGAGAGATAATTGGTATTGACGTGCATTGTTACATTATTTAACAGACAACTGATTAGATCTTCCTACTTTAATCTATTTACCTGGGCCTTTGCTGCTATCAGATCAATTTTCAGCCGCTTGGCCTCCCAAGGCGAGGGCGGCGCAGTCGGTGTGGACGAAGAGTCGGTCCGCATGCGTTTCTCAGGCGTACAGACATCATTATTGCCAATGCTAGACTTTCGTTTACCCAGCGACAATAGGTTAGTGAGCCCTGCAAATTATTGCCTCAATCAAATTAGTATATGCATGGAACAGTAATTTTCACGTATAGATATCAATAAAAACATTACCTTCTTTCAGGGACTGGTTACTATCAGAAAAATTCAATTTCGTAGCCGACGACAATTTGTCTTTCGGCGGGTCCGTATTTATTACTCGCCTGAATGGCTCTAAGACATCATTGAACAGCGACATATCTCCTTCCTTAGCCATTTTGTCACGAATATTGTGATTTAACTTAGTCTTTATATCAAATAGTAATCATTATCCTTTGCAAAACTTAATTATAATTTATTTTTCTATAGTGATACAACAACGCACGTCCTCGAAAAACCATTTACAGATTAAAAATAAAGTGAGAGTGATGTCAACATTCTGCACAGACTAAAAAACTGAATATTTAGTCGATTTCTTAAAAAATACGGATTGATATTCTCGCAGGCAAACCTGACTTTAGCAGGCATGCCAACATAAAGAAAGAATATTTCCTTGAATGTATGGAAAATATAAAAACAGTAAGCAAAACTAAATAAGAAAAGAATCTTCAAATTCGGAAAATAAAATCTGTAGATTCTTAAAACGTAACATACTCACACAACTTCCTAAAAGTTATTTTTGCTATAGTTTTTTTGAACAAATATATGAATTATTTGTAGGTGAAGCGGGAAAACACAAAAAAGTGAACGAGTAACACTGTTGATGTTTTGGTTTTTATCAATAAATCACAATCAGTTATTGATTACGATTTGAGGTTAATAATCGTGTTCGGCTTGACGAGTGTTCCTCATCATCCATCAGTCGGAGAACTATTTAGGATAAATACTTGAAACATTAAAAATGGATGTGGATGATCCAGACCAATATTTTGCGAGCTATGAAAATCTAGATGTGAGTTCAAAAATGTAAACAATGTGCCTAACATTCATTTAGCACAATACGCACTGTAATACTGTTTTTATTTTAGGTGCATAAGCTTATGCTTGAAGATGAACCCAGAACCCTTGCGTATAAAAACGCGATTTTGAATAACAAAGCTTATTTTAAAGACAAAATTGTAATGGACGTTGGATGCGGTACTGGAATACTGTCCATATTCTGTGCTCAAGCTGGTGCCAAAAAAGTTTATGCAGTTGAAGCCAGTAACTTGGCAATTTTGGCAAAAAAAATTGTTGAGGAAAATAAATTTGAAAATGTTATAGAGGTAAGTCATTTCTTCTTTCAGTGGAAAAGCAGGAGTGGATGAGCATATGCTTCATAAGCCTCATTCAACTCTTTGTTCCATACCAAATAAATGTTATGGTCGGGATGTAACAAGGCCATACCATTTAATTTTTTAATATTAAATTGCAGGTTCTCCACAAAAGAGTTGAGGAAGTAATACTCCCAAACTACCTGAAGGTAGATGCCATAGTATCAGAGTGGATGGGCTTCTATTTGCTGCACGAGGGCATGCTGGACTCCGTCTTGTATGCTAAGGAGTGGTTCTTGAAAGACGATGGAGAAATATTTCCGGAAAGTGCTACTATTTATGTTGCTCCATGTAGGTAAGTAAGTGAACTATATCTATCTATAGATTTATAAAATCTGTGTGTATCTATGTTACATGTTTTTTTTTAACCGACTTCAAAAAAGGATGAGGTTTTTTCAAATTCATATTTTTTTCAATTCAAATCTCATAAAACACATATATTTTTCCAGCATTCCAACATTATATGACAGCTGGAATAACTTCCATGGAGTATCTATGACATCATTTGCCAAAGAGCTCCGAGCTAGTAAAGGCAACAAGCCAGAAATACTCAATGTGGAACCAGAGGACCTGATGGGACCTGAAGTGGCATTCTGCTATGTCAATCTGAAGGAGGATGAGCCACATGACCTTAATCATTATACCTTGCAACATATTGTTGGTAAGTCTTTTTTAACCGACTTCAACAAAAAGGAGGAGGTTCTCAATTCGACCGGTATATTTTTTTTTTTTTATGTATGTACACCGATTACTCCGAGGTTTCTGAACCGATTTACGTAATTCTTTTTTTGTTTGATACGGAATGGCTTCGAATTGGTCCCATAAAAATTTTATCTAGGTGGGCCCGTTAGTTTTCATTTTAGGAGCATTTTTCTAAAAAAATTACCTGTAAATTTTACGTGGATGACTTGATTATCAAGTCATCCACGTAAAATTTTACATACTGATAAAAACGCAAGACTAAACTAAAAAGTATAAAATAAAAATAACTACGTTAAAAAAAACCGACTTCAAAACTAAAAAGTAAAAAATAAAAAGTTTATTAAAATAATAGGTTTGATGTCGGTGCCAAGTAAGTCAATATAATACTTACGTAGTAACTAGGCACCGACATCAAACCTATTATTTTAATAAACTTTTTATTTTTTACTTTTCATTCCAGTATCAAACAAAAAAAGAAATTAGAATAATCGGTTCAGAAACCTCGGAGTAATCGGTGTACATACATAAAAAAAAAAAATATACGGTCGAATGAGAACCTCCTCCTTTTTGTTGAAGTCGGTTAAAAAAGACTTACCAACAATATGTTGGCAAGGTATAATGATTAAGGTCATGTGGCTCACCTCCTTCAGATGACATAGCAGAAGCCACTTCAGGTCCATCAGGTCCTCTGGTTCCACATTGAGATTTCTGGCTTGTTGCCTTTACTAGCTCGGAGCTCTTTGGCAAATGATGTCATAGATACTCCATGGAAGTTATTCCCAGCTGTCATATAATGTTGGAAATGCTGGAAAAATATATGTGTTTTATGAGATTTGAATTGAAAAAAATATGAATTTGAAAAAACCTCATCCTTTTTTGAAGTCGGTTAAAAAAAACATGTAACATAGATACACACAGATTTTATAAATCTATAGATAGATATAGTTCACTTACTTACCTACATGGAGCAACATAAATAGTAGCACTTTCCGAAATATTTCTCCATCGTCTTTCAAGAACCACTCCTTACATACAAGACGAGTCCAGCATGCCCTCGTGC
>NWSH02000210.1:8332823-8366033 GCA_002382865.2 Heliothis virescens
GCTTCGAATTGGTCCCATAAAAATTTTATCCAGGTGGGCCCGTTAGTTTTCATTTTAGGAGCATTTTTCTAAAAAAATTACCTGTAAATTTTACGTGGATGACTTGATAACAGGCCGGTGAGGCCTGTTATCAAGTCATCCACGTAAAATTTTACATACTGATAAAAACGCAAGACTAAACTAAAAAGTATAAAATAAAAATAACTACGTTAAAAAAAACCGACTTCAAAACTAAAAAGTAAAAAATAAAAAGTTTATTAAAATAATAGGTTTGATGTCGGTGCCAAGTAAGTCAATATAATACTTACGTAGTAACTAGGCACCGACATCAAACCTATTATTTTAATAAACTTTTTATTTTTTAGTTTTTATTATTCCAACTTGTCTAAAGTAGATAATCTACTTTTTATTAAATAAATAATGTTTTGTTGCCTTTAACTTGCTTTTACTTAGTATCAAATGTTATTTGAAGAAGTAAGTTTGGGAAAATATTTTGTATCTTTGACAACTTTGGTAATATTGATATGATTGAAAGTATCAGTTGAGTATCAGTTGCCTACAGCTCTACTTTTAAAACTAAACTTCAATATTTGTCAACAAAATGTCAAAAAAATCTTCAACAAAACACTCAAATTGATTTTGTAGTAGCATTATAGCATTAAATAAATAAATGTACCATAGTGTGGATTCATTACTGTCTTCCCATAAGACACTTAAACAAGTAATGAGTGCCGTGCAAATATAATGTTGGGATGGTGTTCCAGCATGAGATGTTCTGTCCCCTGAAGGTACTGATTCGAGTAAGGAAAAAGCTCAAGAAATCCATGTTGGTAAAATTGAGACAACAACTGAAAGGAATAGTAAGAGTTTCATGACATCATTTGAACACATTACTGAATCATCATTGTCTAAACAATCCTTCCGTTAGTTTATGATTTTTTAAAATAAATGTTCTATTTCCAGGTGCAAGCAAAGATGGTAACTACCAAGGCTTCTGCATATGGTTCCAGTGTAATTTCCCAGAGCTTCCTGACTGTACAGGAGACAGTCACACAGTTTTGGACACAAGTCCACAGAGTCCGGCAACACATTGGAAACAAACCGTCATAGTGTTGCCGGAACAACGCCAGGTTGATGAAGGAGAACCTATTGCTTTCCAGTTGGATATGCATCGAGCCAATGTTAAAAGTAGAAGGTAATTTTTATTCTTCACAATTAAACATATTTATCATGGACTCTCTTTGCCTCTTCTGATATTGAAAAAGGCATCAATCAATAATTTATTAGTGGTATTGTAATTTGTCTCGAGTTACTCGCGATTTCCTTTCATTCTGGAGGTTTATGTTCTCAGTTTAGCCATTAACCTTATCACCACTTATTTTGACAGGTACAATCTACAATTGACTATGCTGGACCCAGAAATTGAAGAGCACCCACTGCCATGCACATGCCATATGACAAAATGCATACTGACGAAGGCCTACATGGAACAGCATGCCGAACAAGCAAAAATTGAAGCAAGAATGGTGATGTCAAATAGTCCAAAAAAATACTCCACTGTCCTAACCGATGAAGATATAATTGATGAGGGTGATTAAAAAATGTCTTGTTAAGTTTATAATTTTTATATTAAAATGTATAAAAGTAATTATTACAATCATGTACTCACTGTAATTGAGAATTACGAAATGATTAGTATTCTGATTATTGGATTAGATATAAACAAAATATTTTGTATCTACTGAAATAAATAAGTGTGACATGTATTGTGACAATCATTGTTTTTATTTGTGGTTTCTTGCAACAATCCTGGTCGGCCTTTTGGCCATCACTTGGCGCTCTAGGAATTATATTAATTTCTACTATGTTTCTGTAAGGATCAGTATCTAAGCATGTTAGTGACAGATTGCGTGAGCTGCGCTTCACCGCTCAGCCACCGGTTGTAATCGAGTCGCATGAGTAAACGTGCTAGGTACACCCCGCATGGACGATCTCGTAACGATACTAGCAGCTGCATCAATTGCTTCACCAGCTTGCTAAACCTGAAATGATATAATTTCAAGTTAAATACCTATGTATTATGAATTATAACTTTCGCCAGGACGTAGCCAGTCTTCTGTTGTCCTGATGTATAAGCTATGTATATTACTGCCAAGTCTCATCAGAATCCATTCATCTGTTTTTGCATGTAGAATTAACAAACATACACACAAAAATTTTCGCGGTATTAGTATGATTGAAAAAGGAGGTAGTAGTATTTCTATATTTTCTTTTGATTTTAATACAAATTATAGGCACCTACATCCATGAATGTTGCAGACAATGATGGAGTAGATTTTCTCCAGTGAAAAATCAAGAAAACAAATGTACATACCGATCAGAATAACCCCTGATGTAGTAATCTTCAGCCTCTTTATCTGCGACACTGTCGTTCATCCCGCAGAAGGAATGGCAAAGCTTGAGCAGGTCCATTATATTACAGAAGACGGGGTTATTCAGAATATCCGATGTGTCGCCTGAACATTCGCTCTCACCAGACTGAAACAATAGGACTGATGTATTTAGAAAGAAACTATTTTTTCTTCAAAGTCATAGAAGATTAAGGGGCAGTTTTAGAGGTTCTAAAGTTTCAGATTGCTATCTGATAGATAGTGCCGTAAGTATCGTAAAGTAGTCAAAATTAAAAACTTCTATGGCATTATCTCTCAGTGAGCTATCTGTCTTGTCCTTGTGTAACTGGCCATAAGAATGATATCAATTAATGCTGTTTAACATGAATTTGAATTATTCCGGGACTTATGTCCCGGATTAAGGATTTATATCCTTACTAACAATATAAATACGTAAGTAACATTATCTGTCTGTCCGGCCGTCACACCAAAACCGATTTAAATGAAATTTGGAAATTTCACAGATAGTCTAAAGCTTGAGAAAGGTCATAATTAACTTTTTACACCGGGAAATACGTCAGAGCATCAGACCGTCAGAGCGAATAAAACAGCTAGAATTTCCCTATAAGCTTACACTATAACCATAAACTTACAGAAGTAACAGTCAAGAAGGATTGGCTCAGTATATCAGCAAGGAAAGTGGCGTGTGCCTTCTTCAGCTTCTCGAAGTCACTAGTCTTCTGTGCGGCATCCATGAGCCGGGAGAAGTTGGTCTCAAGCACGTCAGCTTGCATGTAGTGCTGCAAGTTGTCCATCAGGAACATCAACTTGTTGTGGAGTTGGCACATTGAGAAACTGGAAAACGAATTTAATTGGTGTTGAAATGCAAATCTATACTTCTATACTAGTATTATAAAGCTGAAGACTTTGTTTGTTTGTTTGGACGCGCTAATCACAGGAACTACTGGTCCGATTTGAAAAATTCTTTCAGTGTTAGATAGGCCATTTATTGAGGAAGGCTATAGGCTACTTTTTATCCGGGTGCGCGCAGTAGTTCTCCCGGGAAAGCGGGTGAAACCGCTGGCGGAGCTAGTTGAATATAAAAACCTGCCACGTGCGAGTCGGACTCCCACATGAACGGATCCTTACCAATATATATTAAACGGCCAAATCACGTATGTAGTATATCAGTACTTCTTTTTATAGAGGCAACAATAATACATGTTTATTCAGAACTAGCTTCTGCCAGCGGCTTCGCCCGCTTCCCGAGGGAACAATTTCCCGTACCCGTATAAAAAGTTGTTCCTCAGGGTCTATTCTATCTCTGTACCAAATTTAATCAAAATCGGCTCACTGGTTTAGGCGTGAAAGCGTAACAGACAGACAGAGTTACTTTCGCATTTATAATATTAGTAGGGAAATAGGGATATTTCAACTATCATGGTTCACGGGCAGTAATAGGGTTCCGTTATCCCCTTGGGTCGTTAAATGTACCCACATTCAAACACCTAGTCTGTATAAGGAGGTTGTTCCCGAGTATTTTAAACATATTTATATACCTGGTAGATTGTTTATAAGTCTTCCATAGAGCATGTAGATCGTGCTGCGTCTTCTTAATCCTTAGCAGTAGTCGGAACATGTCGTTATACCGCGCCAGCACTTCGGGAGTGAAAAGCAGGTGTAATGGCCACTTGAAGTCGTACTTCAGGATTATACTGGACCAACCATCTGCTACTGTAAATAAATTATTAAAAAATAAAGTATAATAATGCTCATCTTAACACATAATAATAGTAATGATTAACTGAACAAAGCCAATATTATCTGACTACCTGTTTCGTCTGCGTCCCTAAGGAACTTCTTCCCGTAAGTGACCACACATTTTATAATCTACTAGCCGTTTTCCCGTGGTTACACTCGAATCCCGTGGGAATTACTGCCCGTACCCGGATAAAATATAGCCTATGTCACTCGTGGATAATGTAGCTTTCGAATGGTGAAAGAATTTTTAAAATTGGTCCAGTAGTTTTTGAGCCTATTCATTACAACCAAACAAACAAACAAAGTTTTCCTCTTTATAATATTAAGTATAGATGTTACTCAGGGTTGGTCTAGCTTCCCAAATGTAAGGATTTTTAAAATCGGTTCAGTAATTTCAGAGCCAGGGTAGGTACAAACAGTCAAACAAAAAAGTTCCATCTTTCCATTTTCATAAGGTTATTAAGATGCCTGAATTATGAAATTACTATCTTTACTTGTTGACGGTTATGCATACCAGTGGTGCTATCATCTTCAAGAGTGGTGTTATTTGAAACATTCGGCTTCACGTAAGGCAACTCAAAGCTAAACTTTTCGATATCAGCACTGTTACTTAGGAATACTGCTCTTGCGGCTAACTGGAAGGCGTGATTCATATCTGAAAGAAAAAAAAACACATTTGGAATAAAATATCTTTTATATAATTTTCATATAATAATCTTTTCATATAATTTTCACATCTTTCCATTGCCCTAATAAATTAATGGTTTGATTCCAGATGCACCCGTGTATCAGAGAGCACGTTAATGTCGGTCCTGCACCTAATCTCTCTCTGGTCCGGTCCCATCGGATTATGAGAGTGAGGGAATAGTGAGTGCACCAGTGTCTGCGCAAAAGTTTGTGCACTATAACATGTCCTGGGCAGCTGGCTGAGAAAAGCCGCCGTGGCCGAAAATCGGCCAGGACCGGTTCGATATTTCTATATGAACATACCTCTTGTAGAAGTCCTGGCAGTAGGCTTATCCAGCATGTGAGCTGTGAGCCTCAAGAGCTCCAGAAACAGTTCCCCTCGACCAAGCAAGTAGAAATCTTTCATCAATCTCAACTCATGGATCAGCTGAGCCTCTTCCACTGCTACTGTCCAAAGGTGCTGGAAAAATATTGCAAAAACATTATGTGGTAAATTAAAAAAAAATGGTAATAGTAAATTCATCATAATTTTCTAAAACCACTGTAATTTTTGGTTTTCTTGTACAAAACCCACAAGCAGTAGTTTAGGTACCAATTTATCTTAGTCTGGGGGTATTCAGACATAGTGTGTGATACAAAAGCAATATACCTAAAGCATACCTTAGTAACACATTCTTTAATTTCGCGGATAACTCCTCTAAGATTGCAGACTTCAAAAACTTCAGGATTTTTCAGTTTTTGCAATTTCTCATGGAATTCTGCTTCTTTTTCCTCCCAAATTGTGAATCTGGCAACAAATTGTCAACATATTCATTGAGTAAAAAGTTCTAAATTTAAGAAGGCTTGAATATTTTTATAGATAAGTAATTTTTTTCAATAATACCTTCTTGATTCAACTCCACACTTTTGTAAAGGCATCAAAGTCCTACTGGTAGTGAAAGAACTATTTTTCTTGACCTTCTTGGGGTCAAAACCAAAAAGGATAATAGTTTTCCCAATAAACAATATCTCTTGTGCAAGGGAGAGGGGCACAAAGTATGGTATCATGTTTGGATTGAGTGTGTACCCACATTCTAAGGTTGTGTCTTGAAGCTGTGAAAGAAAGAACAATTGTATGTACTTCTTTTATAATCAAAAATGTTATGTATAATGAAATAAGGAGGAAAGATTTTGTTTTTACTCTAAAGGCTCTGAAACTACTAAACCACTGTGAAAATTTATTTTACTGGGAAGCTAGATTGTCCCCAAGAAACATAAGCTATATTTTGTCCTGGTATAGGAGGAGGTTCCCCCAGGACGCGGGTGATATCACAGGANTGGAGTTCCACGTGGAAGTCTATGGATGCAACCATCAACTCTATTTGTATCCCTAACAAAAATGTAATCTAACTAAGGCAACTTTGACATGTCCTATTCTTAGTTATGACGTTCAGGAAAAGGGCAGTGATAAAAATATTTCATTCCGTCACAAAGATACACACGTTTCATAAAATAAAATATGAATAAGTTATCCTAAGGGTCAATTCACACCGAGACGCGACGCGACGCGACGCTGCACGCAGATTGTACATAGAGCGACTCAAAATATACTTTATTCACTACACGAAACGATACACATTTGATTGTGAGAATTCAGATACGTTGCGCTGCACCTCGAGACGCCGCGCGACGCCGCGCGGCGCAGCGCGACGCATCTTGAAGCAGCGGTGACGCGCGACGTGCAAGATCGGTGCTGCATCTCGCGATTAGCTTTGTTTTTAAGATACGTCGCGCGGCGCCGCGCGGCGTCGCGCTACATCAAAGCCGCGTCGCGTCGCGTCTCGGTGTGAATTGACCCTTAGTCAAAAATATCAGTGATAAGTTGGCCAGTACTATTTTAATAATTTAACATTAGAAGAAATAAAAGAACTAAAATCTTAGTACTTACAGCAGAAACAAGTGATTTATCACAAGTATTGGTAGTGGATGGTGAAGAGAGGAATGAGTCCGAACTGTTCTGAGATCGGTTGTTCAGTATAAAGAACTCTTGATACGGATCCTTCAGTTCACCATACAGAACCCAAGTGCATAACTGGTTCACAAATACTTTGTTGACACATGAGAATATTCTGAAAATTATATAGGAATTCTTAGACCGGTTAACCACCAACAAACATGCCCAGCACAGTGAGATGAGCAAATCCCTACAGCTTGGAGGAAGCCTCTGTCCAGCAGTGGAAGTCTCCTGGCTATGATGACAACAACGAAACAGAAGAAAGGTTTTCTCCAACGTTTTAAAGTAACTTTGAAAATTACCTTACAACAGCTTCATGCACCCTCTCATTGCCATTTAAAATATATTGGTGCAGTAAACTCAATATCTGGCATCCCGTCAGTCTCCGATGTTCAATAGTTGAAATGATCTTGTTGAAAGTGTTGAACAACCCTCGGAACTTTTCTACGTAACTGTACACAAATGACAGTGTGTAGTTATGGTTGCCTATCACAAGACTCTCCACCTCCATGAGGGTTTTCTTGTATGACTGTAGAACCTCAGAGAAACCTTCGCTCAGCGCTTGTGAGTACAACCCACACAACTTCAAACCTGAGAAAGAATTTTTGTATGAAGAAACTTTAATAACCGTTCGTCAACATAATATGAGGTACAAGGATATAATTTTTTTATATATCCATGTTACTCATATCATAAATACAAAAGTGTTTGTTTCATTGTTTTGGACGCTTTTACATATTGGCTGCACAGATTGTTGTGAAGCTGTAGTATACAGCAGTCTATGTAAACTACTTTTAACTTGGTGCGGGACATAGTTCCCTAAGAATGCAGACAAAGTCATGCATGAAATGTAGTGTAGATATGTTTAATTTTATATAGTTCATACCTGCATGACTCTTCCTGGATCGAAACCCTGTGGCTTCAACAAAAGTTTGTATTTTGTGATGATTCTTGGCAACATCGTGTATCCTAGCAAATATTTCTGCATCACCCTGGTTAGCGTATGGAACTACTTCGCTCTGGAAGAATTTTATTACTTCATCAATAATAACATTTGCTCTCTTTACTAAAAAATAGTATGAATTTCCGTTAGAATTTACTGACCTCTTGTTCCGCTGGAATATGGGAACAATCCCAAAGTATTAACAAAGCATCGTGGATCATATTTCCCTTTTTCACTAGACTGTAAATATGAAAATGAATTACGAGGCTATTATTTATTATTCATCTTTGTTATTTATTTTCAAATTCCTGCCTCCCTGTTATTGCGAAACATCAAAAACAAAATTTGATTGAACGAATGACATTGACATTGGCCGAGATACGAGTAACTACAGATTATAAATGGAGTCAGATTTGTTTTCTATCATCCGTTCATTGCATTTAGTCGATTTTAAACAAGTGGCCGAATTGAGGTCAAGTGCAGCGATGTGCAAATGCAACACGCATGCTTTACTTTCAGTTGAGTCTCTTCCTCATAATATTATAGTAAGTGCTCTCAAAATACACACCTAATATGAGCATAATTCATATATTCTTTTTTGTAGGTTTTATAAAACAATACAAATAACTATTTTAGTGCCATAAAGTGTAATTTTTTTATGTAAAAAAAAATTAAATCGGTTACAAATACGAAATGAAGAGGTAAAGAAACTGTCAATTCACAACTTTTTTCTTTTTGGTCTGTAGCAGAGCCATTGAGCAGAGCTTATTATGGGAGCTTACAAGTTTGACAACTTACAAAACAAAAAGCACGAACAGAGTTTGTCTGCGCCCACGCACGCTGTGCTTTGACTTGCGGTCACAGTATTGAACTAATATTGATTGTATTGGTTTGTTGAATTTGACACAGAAGTGATCTCGGTGCAGTAGATTATGATAAACAGGAAAAACATAAATTCTGAATTAATACAAGCGTCGGCCAACCAATCCAAATTATGTTGATTTCTTTGTTTTGAATATGTGCAATGATCATATTATAATGATCTTTTAGAATGGCGGAGGCTTGTAGATTTGGGAACCATAACATAGAAAGTAAATCATCAAACAGTCAAGATGAAAACTTTTGTATAGTTCATGTTATTTGTGTGTTTATATCACTTGTAACGATCTTAGCAGATTTGACGACAGGTGAGTACACTAAACTATATTTTTTAATGTTTAGATAGTGATATTGACACAACTATTAATTGTTTTTTTTTTTCAGTTAATATTTGAATTTATGCCGGTTATAAAAGTTTTTTTAATGAAATATTTTATTATGTTACAGATGTGATAGTTTTTGCCGAATATTGTAAAGATGGGCATCTTTATTGGGGTTTTGGCACATTGATTTTTATTGTAACTCCAAATATTCTTATAAATATATTTTCGATAAGGTGGTTTGTTACTGATCAAAAATCAAGTTTGCGTCACTGGATTACCCATATATGCCTTGTTGGTTTATTAGAAAGGTACGGTCTAAAAAATATTTCAAAGTTAAGTATATGAAACAAAGTTTTGTCCCATTTCACTAATGTGTACCTTTATTTTCTATTTCAGATACATTATATTTTTACGAAAAGTATTCGTGTGCAAAAACTTAGAATCTATAAAAACTCACAAATTAATTTCGCAGAGAAATGATCTGAGTTTGTTACATTTTTTATATATTTTTATAGGGACTGTGCCACAAATAATATTGCAAACTTATGCAGTTGTTACTTTAGATGATAATTATTATACAAAAGGTATTATATCTATTATTCTAACAAGCCTTTATAAATTGACCATCTAATGCGTTAGATATTCAAAATGTGTTTGTTTTATATTTTCAGTTTTTGCTCTAACAGCGTCAATTGCATCTGTTATATGGGGCTGTGCAACATACATTTACAGTATTACAGCATTTTCAAATGAGAACTTCAGTTGGAATTCTTTATTATTGAAGTTGATATGGCATTTCGGAATGTTAATCGGAAGAATTCCAGGAATTTTATTATTTGCTATAATTTTTGGGATATGGACATTAATACCATTGGGTAAGAATAAATTTATTACTACAAGTAGGTAATTAACTGCAAGAATTTCGTCTTCATCTTCAATTAATCAGAAAATCTAGCACAATACAACTTCAGTCGGGATTGTTTCGTCGGGATATGTTACGGAATATTAATGTAACATGTATTTTCAGGTTTGCACTGGTTTGCGATGACATTCTGGATCCTTGTTCAGAAAACTACTTTCTGTCCAAATAAGTTAGAAGAAACCCTTTACAATGTCGTCATGGGCTTTGTGTACTGCTTCTGCTATATAAATTTGAGGGAAGGACACACACGGTATCGTTTGATGTTGTTTTATACTTTGATGGTATCACAAAATTTTGGAAGTCTATTTTTATATGTACTTATTTCTGAAACTGAACAACAAAAGAAGCCCTGGTCCATTGCTGCCGCGATTTGTATTTTGTTTGGAACAATTGTTGGTAAGGTCGTCGTTGAATAGTTTTGATTAAACTACTGCAAATCAGCGCGGCCGAAGTAATATATTTATTTTTTAATTAATTTTCAGGCATTCTTTCAATGATATTATACTACAGATATTTCCATTCAACTGGACCTATTTCGTGGAAAACCGATGATATAGAACTAAATAATAAAGTAGTCGTACAAGAATCAAATAATAAAAAAGGTGGCAGTCTAAACCACGTAAGGTCATTTAAAAGTGCAAAAAAGAATGAGGAAACTGAAGCAACTTCCAGGTACCTATCGAAAATATTTAATGAAAAATATTGATCATGATAAAATGTGGGAAATAACAATCTTATTTATTTTTATTTTCAGTAAAGATAAAGATGTAACAACGGAACAAGCTCAAAAGCAAGAGAGTGAAAATGCAGATAAAAAGTTTTTACTAGAACATTGGATAGCTAGATCTGGTTCGCCTACATTTACATCAGCACCCATCGGAAATAGCAGCTTAGAGGCTTCTAGCATAGAATTTTATACGGTAGAGAATACACCACAATTAGTATTGCAAGATGATGAGTACAAACCCAAAAACAACAAGAAAAGAGCCATTTGTTCTCCAACCGAGTTAACTTTAAAATTAAATTCCATGGAGAATTTAGAAAGCTCAATAGACGAAATTACTTCAAGCAATTTAAACTTGCACAAGAGAAGAGGAATATGTTCCTCAGACGCTTTGAGGGACGACTTAACTAATATAAATTTGGAGGTTTGTAATTTAGTTAATGAAGAATTCATGAAGATGTTAAAGACTGACAGCTCTGAAATAAGCCACGATACAGACGGTTCTAATAAAAAGACATCTTCGGACTCCATTGATATGGATTTAGATTTAAGTTTCAGCGATATAAATAGCTCCGATATAAACACTTTTAACGAAAATATTGTGCAAAAGCTTTGTTTGAGTGCACTTAAGAATATCAAAGTGGGAAATCAAGATGCAGATATCGAAAACATTCAAAGAATAGCGTTGGATATACTTAAGGAAATGTACGCCAAAAAGGATAAAAATAAGAATGGAATAGGAACTGATTTATTCCCATCAAAACCACGTGAGTTAGATACACCAACAGAGATTTTATCAGTTCATGATTATGAAAACATATGCGCTGTAAATATCGCCAGGGAAGCTTGGGGTTTAAGATCTTGGAATGGATATTCTGACATAGAAAACTGGCTCCACGATGGAAGCGTGGTAAGAGATAGAAGACGAGATACTCTAACTTCGGGCAGTTCTGAAATAAGTAGCTGTATTTCACAAGATCTTAAGAACGCCATTTTGGCCGCACCACCTTTTCCTAAAAAGCCACATACTTATTCAAACGTATTTGTCAAATTCGATAGAACGAATCAGGATGATTATGCGAATACGTTAGTTTCGCATGATGATACTTTCCTAGCAAAGCCGTGCATGACTGACATTAGCAAAGATCCAAATCATTTAGAACCTATAATGGAAGAATTAGACGATCTCGGCGATATCGATCCATCAAATAAAAAGAGATTGAACTCCGAAAGTTCTTTAGTTGCAACTATTGATGAAATTCGTAAGTCTACAGTTACAAATTCACCAAGAAATTTATATCATAGAAGAGAACATTTGTGGGATTCACCTCAATTCAATACATCTACAAAAATTGATTTAAAACAAGCACTGTGGAAGGAACCTTCAAAGTTTGATCCAAGCAATATAATGGAATCTTTGCCAGAAAAGGAAAACTGTATGAACATCGTCGAAAGATCAAAGTATGTCATGATCAAAAAAGAGTTGAATGTTTCAAATATATCATCGTCATCAACAGATTTACATGGTGGAGAAAATGCATCTGTTTACAATAAAAATACAAGACGACGCCAAAAAACGAATTCAACTAATATCAAATTACAAAGCAAGAAAATTAACATTAAACCTGAACAAAACGAACACGATTTGTCCAATAAAGATATAGATTTTTTATGGCAGCTTGTCTCAGAAAGCTCTGCACCTAATAATTCTAGTGAAGATTGTTCTTCAAATAAAATATCAACATCTTTGCAGTCATTGATACAAAAAGATGCCACAATGCCGGTAGTTAATACATCAACATCGAAATTATCCAATGTAAAGAAGGGAGCGAGAAGTCGACCACGACGGAAATTTTCCATTTTAAGAGAAAGGTTTGAGCCTAGAATCAATTTAAACTCTGATGAAGAAATTTTATATCGCTCATGCGAAATCAGTCAGCCCCAATCAGATTCTAGCGTAATTCATGTTAAAAACCAATTTGACGCAGAACATGGAGGAAGGACAGTGCCAAGAAAACAAAATTATGATAATTTATCATTTGAAACTAGTGAAAGTCTTCCAAATGCAGCTGTAAGCTGCGATTTAGTTATGTCAAAAAACATAAAAGAAAAGCGATCTTTATTCATGAAACAAGTTTTAAGCCCACCAAAATTTAATACTAAATTACGACATAAGGTGTAGTTGGTAAAAACTACTATAATATGTGACTATTTAGTTCCTAGTTGTTTTTCTGTATTTTTTTTATTTCTACGAGGTATGAAGTCAACGTGAACATAGATCTCAGAATGAGTGTAGTCATTTTAAACTACGTACCAATAAGTTACATTTTACTTATTAAGAAATTTGCATTGATTTAAAACACCGCCATGTATGTGACGCCATATCAATTATGGGATACCGACAATTAACTTGAGATTTAGATGGTTCGTTTATATAGATTTTAGGAGTATCTACCTACTTTTAATAGTTAGTCTATTTAATGTGATATTAAATTCAAAGGTTTTGATTTGAAATGTTCGTTAGAATGTTTGTCTGTGTTTTTAAATGTATTTGTGATAATATTTAAGTAACATTATAAAATTGTACGTTGTTAAGACATATCAAGAACTTGCCTGTTTTTTTACATTGTAAGCCAGTATTGTATAGGTACTATACTTATAGATGATTTATAGACTAAATAAATTTTATCAAATATGTACTTTATCTACTTTATTCGTATAAATAAAGAACACTAAAATATTTAAGAACATTTATTAAAGAAAAAAATATATGCTGCCACAAAAATACATTACAAATAATGTAAATATATCATAGTCAATATGTAAATGATTTTACAGCATTTATAATGCTTGATAAATAGAAGATACACAACAGTATTGTCGCGATTATCACATAACGCAATTATCATAAAAACCAATTAAAATATTTTCCATTATTCACTAACATTACAATAAAATTGACAAAATATTACTCTGATTAACAGTCTTCTTATAGAATACAATGGCTCATATAATAGTATAAATAACTACTGTATATATCACTAGACAATATGTACTTACTATCTAACAAATAAAATAATCATACAAAAATCTAATAATATTCATAAACATACATAAGTTATTGAATGTTATGTAGGTAAGCATTTCCTGACAATTAAAAAAGTTAAGCTATAACTGCATGAGGCTACATAATGTTTAAAATAAAGTTTGATTTAAATCATTTAAAGATCAGTTGTCATAACATTTGTGAGAAGACGGATACGATGCGCGTTACAGTTTCGACAAAGAATATGATCATCAAGAGGATAACATCCACGGCCTTCTGACTCCGAGGACAGTAGGAGCCCACAATCCTCACATCGGTAACATCTCACGTGAAAACTGCGGTCCAAAGCTACCACGCGTACAGTCTCTTCTTCGCCTTCTTCTGGCATAATTGGCAACTCACAAACACAACAACGCGGTGCAAATTTCTTATGGAAATCTTCAATACAATGAATTTGATTCATTGCATCCACTGTGAATGGTATTCCATCCAGACTTTTCCCACACACAACACAAGTGAAACAATTGGGATGATAAGGTTTCCCAGTAGCACGCAAAATCCGATCCAGGATGGGCATATCACAAACGGAACATTTCTCTAATGTTTCATAATAATCAGTTTCGCAGTACGGCTGACCTTCCACAGCATAAAATGGTTTTCCTTGCAAGTTCACATTGCAACGGTGACAACAAAAGCATGTAACGTGATACATATTCCCCATTGCCGTGCATCCGGAACTCTCACCTATAACTTTACCATCGCATTTAACACATGTTCCAAACACATCTAAGTCTTGACTATCAGTTATTGATTTTACAAGAAGATTAGTTAAGGCATCAACCTCTTCTTCTTTATGAAGGGGTGACTTGCTTGTGTTAGACGAGTTATTGCGATAATTGTGCATGGAATTAGATTGAGATGACAAGTTGCTATGCGGACGTGGGTTAATAGGCTCATAAAGTGACTCATATGTCGATGATTGGGAAGCTCCATATTCAGGAAACTCGTTCTGATAAATGGGCGGATAATTTGGCCTTTCCTGATTGTAGTTCAAGTTTGCCGTGGCTCTGACTAATTCACTGTAGTTAGAACTTACAGGTGATGGTGGCGGCAAATACTCGTCATTATTTTGGCTTCCATTGAAAGGTTTTGATGTAGAGATCGCAATAGATGGTGGTGGAGGTGGTGGCGGTGGCGGCGGTGGTACTGGAGGCAGGTTGTCATTGCTTCTGTATGGATGTATATTACTGTATGTTGCATTGTAAGCCTTAGACGGCAAGGGTAAGTTTTGTCTGTAGGCATGATTAAATGTTGCTAGATTTAGTTGATTTACATTTGCATAATCTTTATGAATGTGAGGACGTGTATTACTCGGTAGTGTATTGCTACTGCTGTACATTGTATTATTGTTCGTCGGTGGCATTATCATCGACGAATATGATGGCTCACAAATAGCGCTAACGACAGCGCTGTGCGGAACTTGTGGTTGAGCTTTCTTTTTTGGCGGTACAGCTGGTGGAATCTTTTTAACTTTGCCAGAGGTGTTCAAATCTTTAGCCATTTGTAATTCGGCTAATTGCTTTTCCAAGGCGTCAATGTTATCAAGTCGTGACATTTCTGCAATATTATTGACCTGATAATGAAATAATGGCAAGTGAATGTTAAAACTTTACCTTACACTTTTGGAGATGTTCTTATAATAAATACTTTATGGAATAATCACAATCAGTTACATATCACATTCACTTTATACATTTTAAGAAAATGCTTTTCTTATCTTGAAATCCACTTGTCTTATTCACCTTGCTTTGGTTCGATGATGACATCACTGTGACATGACGTTCATGTTCTCTTTTGCATTGCACTTCACACGTCATTACACTAACAGAGTACATACAAAACAATCACTGCAGTTTTATCCAGAAGGTAACTTTAAAACAGAAAAGAACCTATTACATATTTAAATGACCAACAAAATGTCTATAATGGCGGTTATCAATGCTATAACTGCTGCATTAAAAATATTGGTTGTAATGCATCATTATGTAGCTTTAGTCGATTATTTATGAACATATTAATCGATCCCACTTTTAATATTATCTGTATTTATGAAAAAAAATGTGACAGTCTAGCTAGTCTATTTATTTGGTTTGACAATGACATTGGCAAATGGCAACAATATTTTGGTCGCAGTTACGCGTGCAGCCGGTGCAGTGATCGATGCGCTTTGTTGGGAATATCTTAATCACAAATTATTGCATTGTTATAAAAAAATCCTACTTGTTCATTAAACTACAAGAAACTTAAGCTGACATAAATCATGGCTATGCAGTGTCAGCTATGGATGGGTAGTGTAAGTATCCATTTATTGTGATCGTTCAATCTGTTTATGAGAAAATGACTTCTATGAAGCTTATAGTAACTTTCAAAGTTAACTATATTGTTTTAATAATTTTTATTTCCTACTGCTACTTGAGCTACTACCGAATAGTAAAACACACTAATTAATTTCAGTTGGAGCCCAATATGACTGAGAGCTTCATTATGGCTGCCTTCAATCGCATGGGACCACGACCATTAGCAGTGAAAGTCATGAGAAATAAATTCTCTGGGGAACCAGCTGGATATGCATTTGTACATTTTCAGGTAATAATTGTTTTAATTCTAATATCTCAATAATGTCATAAAAGCCTACTTTAGTAAAAAGATTTTGATGAAACCATACAGTAATAAGGTTTTAACTTTTCTTCCGGTTGCTGGTATGGGGAGCAACTAAGGTTGGTATGTGAGGAGTTAAATGGCTGACTGTAGAGGGGCAAACTGGAAAACATAACTTAGTACTATCTAACCATATTGCCATTAAATATTTTGCATTTACAGACAGACGAAGAAGCCATAGATGCTATGCACAAGTTAAATGGCAAACCAATCCCAGGAACATTTCCAGTGGTGAGGTTTCGCTTAAACACTGCGTCTCGGGAAGCTCGTGCAAATATGCAACAAGAGAGGGTTTTCTCCGTATGGGTTGGAGACCTCAGTCCTGAAGTTGATGACTACTCACTCTATAGAGTCTTTGCATCAAAGTATTCTTCCATCAAAACTGCTAAAGGTATGTATTTACCCGTCTGTCTTAATCCTTTGTACGCAAGAGCACAGATATGCACAAGACACAATTGATTTCATATTGTCTTATGTTTCTGGCATACAAGAAGTTAAGACATATAAAATTCAGTCATAGTCTACTTGTTATTGTTCTTGGCAAGTAGATGGCAATCAAACGTATAAATGAAATGGGTCAGAAGGTATTATTGCCTAAACTATTCATAACAAAATTGATTTTATATTCCAGTTATTTTGGACAACTCTGGCTACACAAAAGGCTATGGTTTTGTGAGATTTGGCAATGAAGAGGAACAAAGGAATGCATTGTATGCCATGAATGGTTACACTGGGCTTGGCTCAAAACCTTTGAAGATATGCACTGCAGTACCGAAGCCTAAATCTGAAACCAACTCCAGTCAGAACCCTTCTGCAGCTACAACACCCAATTCTACATTCAGCAGTGGAACAGTATGTGATCAATTGACATAAAGAATGTTCTAGCTTTTGGTTTTAGAGTGTGAACGCTACATTGTGCCAAGGGCCCTTCTAAAATGTTGATTATTACAGATAGCTTGCTTTACAGCACCAACAGTGGCATGCAGATACAGGGATTGAAGCAAAATAAATGCAGTAAAAGTATAATAATAGTCAAATCGAAATCACTGGCATAACAAAGTTTCTTTTCGGATGTTCCATGTAATCATTATCCATGTAGGCTGAAACCAAACAAGCCAATTTTTGATAGTTCTGAGTTGCGTAAATTCGGTCGCGTATTTTTTGTAGGTACATATTTGAAATTAGTAACAATAAAATGCGCTCATCTGTCATCCCAATTCCCAACAGAATTTAAACCGGGCAGAATTTTTGTGACCGAAATTCTGCCACTCGCAAAATTACGCTCGTTTGGTATGCGCATGCCACAGTCTAGTTGTCAATGTTTTTCCAAAATCTTTTTTAATTATAATTAATAGGAATCATATAAATGCCAGTGTTTTTGATATCCTACGTGATGTAGCGTGACAAGAATAACGCACGCAAAATAGTAGGTACACGCCACATCTGCAGACCAACCGCTTATTGCTTGCAACAGTGGCTTGCAATCTAACAAGATTCTGCATTGAGAACAAGCTTGCATCTTTAAAAAGTTCACTGCAATGAAAGTTAAAGAGAAGCGGGCCCTGCATCAGGACAATGGCTTGGCAGATAAATTGTTAGGATGTTGTACATGTAAAGTAACATTTTACTTTATAGGAGTACAATCAATACTATGATCCGTCTGCATACTGGCAGAACTATTCAGCGTGGTCTGGCTACTACGGGCAGGGCGAGCAGGGCGCGGCCGCGGCGCAGACCGTGCCTGTCGCTGACGTCACGCAGCCGCCCGTAGCGAACAAACAGAACGACGATTTGGCTTTAGTTGGTAAGTTCACTTGTTTCATACATAAAAAAATTAATTAAGAAAAGGCTGTTTTTTTTGCGCGAGGCTACCGTGCGCGTTTTTGTGAGCCGTGCTGAGATAGAGGCAGCAGTATCAAGATCCAAGTGTTTCGTTCTACGTGAGTGAAGTAGATGGTATACGCGACATAACATGTACTTACCCAAGGAACTTTGGAGCAAAATAAAGTGAAAGCTCGTATATTTTAGCAAAAAATTAGGGACTACTTACATACTTACTTTTTTTTGTTTATAGAACACAAGAAAGAAATCGACGTCGACCAAATGAATCAGGAATTTCTGGATCCCGAGTTATCGCTCTGGGACAGTCTAGAAGAGTCGCAGTGGTTCCCTCAAGAACTTGTAGAGGCACATTAGTTATTATGTTTAACGTTAAGAATAGGTGAATTAATTGTAAATAAATGAATTTGCATTTATGTCTTTTCTGTATTATTTATTTTTCCTTTTCCTGATGTATAGTAGTTTTCTTGCCAGGTCATTTTTATACCTAACAGTAAACGCCGGAAAATTAGTTTCCAGGTGAGATATACTGGTTGGTCTGTATTTGATGGATGACAGATCCACTGATGACAAATTGACAATGACAGTTGACGGTATCAAAAATATTTTGTTTTGTGTTTAGAAATAAAAATTGGGATGGAAACTGGATTTTGAAAGTAAAGAAGAAGATAGGGTTTTCCAGTATAAATATAAATATTTTGCAATCTTGAATAATAATTCAAGAATGGCGATGCAATGTCAGCTATGGATGGGGAGTGTTAGTAAAGAAGTCCTTGATAAAAAGAAAAATTCTATTTGTTACGTTTCGGAAAGAATATTTCTGTTCAAATTAAACTTTTCTATTTTTAAATGTTGTTGTATTTAGCGTAAACCTGTAGAACACATTTTTTTTGTGTTAGTAAAATGAAAAAGGATTGTCTGATCTGCTAATAGGGAAATATTTTTTTTTGTGTCAGCCTTTTTATTGTCCCACTGCTTGGCACAGACCTCTAACACAGAGAAAACAAAATATTCAAACTTTATTTTAGTTGGAGCCTAATATGACAGAGAGCTTTATTATGGCTGCCTTCAATCGCATGGGACAGCGTCCGCTAGCTGTGAAAGTTATGAGAAACAAATTTACTGGAGAGCCTGCTGGATATGCTTTTGTACATTTTCAGGTAGTCGCTATCCATGTATGATATCACATATTTTAGTAAATATTCAATTTCAAATTAATTGGAATATCTTAACAGACTGATGAAGAAGCTATAGATGCTATGCACAAACTGAATGGAAAACCTATACCGGGAACATTTCCAGTGGTGAGGTTTCGTTTAAACACTGCGTCACGGGAAGCTCGTGCAAATATGCAACAGGAGCGGGAGTTCTCTGTATGGGTTGGAGACTTAAGCCCAGATGTTGATGACTATTCACTCTATAGAATCTTTGCATCCAAATACTCATCTATAAAAACTGCTAAAGGTACATTTTCTTTTTGATCAATAAGAACACTGACTGAATCATTTTTTCCATAATTTTTATACAGTTTTGTAACATATGACTATAATAACCAACCTATTAGAACCATCCTTTACCGTTTTGTTCTATGGCCATAAAATATGAGAAGAACAATATTTTTCAGTTATTTTGGACAGCTCTGGCTACACAAAAGGTTATGGTTTTGTGAGATTTGGCAATGAAGAAGAACAAAGGAATGCATTATATGCCATGAATGGTTACACAGGGCTTGGCTCAAAACCTTTGAAGATATGCACTGCAGTGCCAAAACCTAGAGGCAACAGCTCCAATCAGAATCCGTCTGGTCCTACTACACCTAATTCCACATTCAGCAGTGGCTCGGTATGTGATTATTTGACAAGGATCTAGAATAATGTTAGCTTTAAGGTGTGAATACTAACATAACAATGGCAGGTGCTGTGGTAAGCATTTTGTCAGTTTTTCAGGCACATTGTTTTCAGCAGTTTCCAGTGGGAGAAAATTAACTGGCAGTTAAAGATGAAAGTAGGATAATTTTAACTAAAAAGTATGTAATGAAATTGAAATCATTGGCATAAGTATTTATTGGATTGGATGGTTTGCTGAATAATCGAAAATATATGCTAAGCTTTTGAGTAAAATGCATGAATTATTTTTTTGTCTCAAAATGTATTCCAGATGCCAGTGTTTTTGATTTTCTACCTGACACCATCTGTAGGCCAACCGCTTTTTGCTTGCAATCAAACAAGTTTGCGAAAACATGCTGTAAGAACAAGCTTGCATTTTTTAATGTTCACTGCATTGAAAATTAAGAAGCGGCCTTGCATCAGGAAAATGGCTTGACAGATAAACAGTCAGGATGTTGTACCTGTAAAGTAACATTTTACTTTATAGGAGTACAATCAATACTATGATCCGTCTGCATACTGGCAGAACTATTCAGCGTGGTCTGGCTACTACGGGCAGGGCGAGCAGGGCGCGGCCGCGGCGCAGACCGTGCCTGTCGCTGACGTCACGCAGCCGCCCGTAGCGAACAAACAGAACGACGATTTGGCTTTAGTTGGTAAGTTCACTTGTTTCATACATAAAAAAATTAATTAAGAAAAGGCTGTTTTTTTTGCGCGAGGCTACCGTGCGCGTTTTTGTGAGCCGTGCTGAGATAGAGGCAGCAGTATCAAGATCCAAGTGTTTCGTTCTACGTGAGTGAAGTAGATGGTATACGCGACATAACATGTACTTACCCAAGGAACTTTGGAGCAAAATAAAGTGAAAGCTCGTATATTTTAGCAAAAAATTAGGGACTACTTACATACTTACTTTTTTTTGTTTATAGAACACAAGAAAGAAATCGACGTCGACCAAATGAATCAGGAATTTCTGGATCCCGAGTTATCGCTCTGGGACAGTCTAGAAGAGTCGCAGTGGTTCCCTCAAGAACTTGTAGAGGCACATTAGTTATTATGTTTAACGTTAAGAATAGGTGAATTAATTGTAAATAAATGAATTTGCATTTATGTCTTTTCTGTATTATTTATTTTTCCTTTTCCTGATGTATAGTAGTTTTCTTGCCAGGTCATTTTTATACCTAACAGTAAACGCCGGAAAATTAGTTTCCAGGTGAGATATACTGGTTGGTCTGTATTTGATGGATGACAGATCCACTGATGACAAATTGACAATGACAGTTGACGGTATCAAAAATATTTTGTTTTGTGTTTAGAAATAAAAATTGGGATGGAAACTGGATTTTGAAAGTAAAGAAGAAGATAGGGTTTTCCAGTATAAATATAAATATTTTGCAATCTTGAATAATAATTCAAGAATGGCGATGCAATGTCAGCTATGGATGGGGAGTGTTAGTAAAGAAGTCCTTGATAAAAAGAAAAATTCTATTTGTTACGTTTCGGAAAGAATATTTCTGTTCAAATTAAACTTTTCTATTTTTAAATGTTGTTGTATTTAGCGTAAACCTGTAGAACACATTTTTTTTGTGTTAGTAAAATGAAAAAGGATTGTCTGATCTGCTAATAGGGAAATATTTTTTTTTGTGTCAGCCTTTTTATTGTCCCACTGCTTGGCACAGACCTCTAACACAGAGAAAACAAAATATTCAAACTTTATTTTAGTTGGAGCCTAATATGACAGAGAGCTTTATTATGGCTGCCTTCAATCGCATGGGACAGCGTCCGCTAGCTGTGAAAGTTATGAGAAACAAATTTACTGGAGAGCCTGCTGGATATGCTTTTGTACATTTTCAGGTAGTCGCTATCCATGTATGATATCACATATTTTAGTAAATATTCAATTTCAAATTAATTGGAATATCTTAACAGACTGATGAAGAAGCTATAGATGCTATGCACAAACTGAATGGAAAACCTATACCGGGAACATTTCCAGTGGTGAGGTTTCGTTTAAACACTGCGTCACGGGAAGCTCGTGCAAATATGCAACAGGAGCGGGAGTTCTCTGTATGGGTTGGAGACTTAAGCCCAGATGTTGATGACTATTCACTCTATAGAATCTTTGCATCCAAATACTCATCTATAAAAACTGCTAAAGGTACATTTTCTTTTTGATCAATAAGAACACTGACTGAATCATTTTTTCCATAATTTTTATACAGTTTTGTAACATATGACTATAATAACCAACCTATTAGAACCATCCTTTACCGTTTTGTTCTATGGCCATAAAATATGAGAAGAACAATATTTTTCAGTTATTTTGGACAGCTCTGGCTACACAAAAGGTTATGGTTTTGTGAGATTTGGCAATGAAGAAGAACAAAGGAATGCATTATATGCCATGAATGGTTACACAGGGCTTGGCTCAAAACCTTTGAAGATATGCACTGCAGTGCCAAAACCTAGAGGCAACAGCTCCAATCAGAATCCGTCTGGTCCTACTACACCTAATTCCACATTCAGCAGTGGCTCGGTATGTGATTATTTGACAAGGATCTAGAATAATGTTAGCTTTAAGGTGTGAATACTAACATAACAATGGCAGGTGCTGTGGTAAGCATTTTGTCAGTTTTTCAGGCACATTGTTTTCAGCAGTTTCCAGTGGGAGAAAATTAACTGGCAGTTAAAGATGAAAGTAGGATAATTTTAACTAAAAAGTATGTAATGAAATTGAAATCATTGGCATAAGTATTTATTGGATTGGATGGTTTGCTGAATAATCGAAAATATATGCTAAGCTTTTGAGTAAAATGCATGAATTATTTTTTTGTCTCAAAATGTATTCCAGATGCCAGTGTTTTTGATTTTCTACCTGACACCATCTGTAGGCCAACCGCTTTTTGCTTGCAATCAAACAAGTTTGCGAAAACATGCTGTAAGAACAAGCTTGCATTTTTTAATGTTCACTGCATTGAAAATTAAGAAGCGGCCTTGCATCAGGAAAATGGCTTGACAGATAAACAGTCAGGATGTTGTACCTGTAAAGTAACATTTTACTTTATAGGAGTACAATCAATACTATGATCCGTCTGCATACTGGCAGAACTATTCAGCGTGGTCTGGCTACTACGGGCAGGGCGAGCAGGGCGCGGCCGCGGCGCAGACCGTGCCTGTCGCTGACGTCACGCAGCCGCCCGTAGCCAACAAGCAGGACGACGAGCTGGCCTTAGTTGGTAAGTTACTTACCTACTATCCCAAAATGTTATCAACTTTAGCCTGCCAGTAATTCGAAATTTTATTCTCCATTCATGATTGAATTTTAAAAAAAGATCGGAAATGTCTTTTTCCATCTGACATTACTTCAGAGAACTTTATATGCTAAATTGCTTAGAGGTGTTTGCTTAGCTTAAACAATATTTTAATGACTGAGCTAAAGCCAATTGCTAAAACGCAAATTTTTCGACAAAAAGATTGGCTTTAGTTGGAATTTCTCTGCTGTCTCTACACCTAGCTGGTATGGAGCTACCTATATTGTAGCTCCTTGCATAAGTTGATAATTACTGTATTTGCATGTGAATTTGATGAGCATATCACTTAATTGAATTTGTAGTGGGTACACGATGATAAACAACTTCAAGGGTACAAAGGGGTTAATTACGTTACGATCCCGGCGATTGCAAGCAACGCAGTTTTGTGACAAGGACAGTAAGTATATTTAAATAGCAAAAACTTTCGCGACCTGCATTCTTATTCTTAGGGATGAATTATGCTAGACTAGAGATGTGCCGTTGCCGGCAATATTGCCCAAAGTGGGGATATTGGTAGCAATATTGCCGACAATATGGCCCAAAGTGGCAATATTGCTACCAATATTCCCACTTTTTAGCAATATTGCCGGCAACGGCACATCTCTATGCTAGACCGGGCGAGGCACGGACGNTAGAGATGTGCCGTTGCCGGCAATATTGCCCAAAGTGGGGATATTGGTAGCAATATTGCCGACAATATGGCCCAAAGTGGCAATATTGCTACCAATATTCCCACTTTTTAGCAATATTGCCGGCAACGGCACATCTCTATGCTAGACCGGGCGAGGCACGGACGAGGCTTAGATTCAAAACTTCACGAGCATTTTATATGATGCGGTTCATGCTACGCCGTGCGGCGTCCGTGTCTTTATGCACAATCGGGATTCTATCGCGATATATTAATGTAAAGGTACAGGTACGATACCTTTTCCTTTACTCGCGATTTCGGCCGTATTGCACCGTCCGTGGGTGGACTGATGACAGCAAGCGGCGTCTCCGCCGCCCGTGAAGCGCAGAATTTTATAACTACTTACACCCTCGCTTGTCGCAATATCTCAATCAAATATAGCTTACTTTGGCAGTCTACAATTTAATCCCGTGGTTCTGGTTTGGTCCTGCGAATTGTATTTTGGGATTATCATGTAGCTAATCAAGCAAGATGCGTGGCCTTATAGACTTTTCATTGCCATTTTCCTACTGTTTATGTCAAGTACTTAAAATAATTCTCTGTTTACAGATCACAAGAAGGTTATCGACATCGATGAAATGAACGAGGAGTTCTTGGACCCAGAGTTGTCACTTTGGGACTGTCTTGAGGAGTCCCAGTGGTTTCCCCACGAGGTGGTAGAGGCACATTAGTTGTTAAGATTGGTGAGTTTTTTGTAAATAAACGTTTTTTATTACTTCTCTTTGTCTTTTATTCAGTTCTTTTCCGGTTGTTTGATTTGGTTTAGCAATTTTTTAAGGGCGTTAAAATTGGGTAAAAATTGAAACATGCTATTTTGGAAGAACTCATTTAATAAGTGGGACAATACTTTTTCTTGCCTGTCAACTGGTCTATTGTATATTTATACTCATATTCTTGATAAAAGTATAATTAAGTTGGCACATGTCCATCAACAGTGTAATATACACAGTAAAGCATTATACAGTTCTTTTTCTTGTATTTTTATAAATATCTTGCATTTATAATTAAAGGCTTTATATTTGTATAAAATTCATCCGAGATCAGACAACAGATTTCATTATCAATAAACAATCATATCACATCTATCATCAAATCTAGAGTTCTACATATACTAATATTTTTTTTAAAGTATGTCCATTTTCACCAACATCCTCTGTATTACCAACAAGTTTAGGTTAATAACTGTCCTCTAGTAAACCCTAGATTAAAGGTCGTGGCACACCAAAACGACACAGCATGGCGCGATCGCAGCTAACCCAGCGATTTACTTGTCATTTGAATTTGTCCCTCAACCGTATGTCATATAAAACATTTTACTTATAACGTCAATATAAAAAGCTAACGGCGGAGTGCAGGCAAGCTAAAATGAATAAAAAAACGACGCAGAACCGTACTGCTGCTGTGCCGTGCCCTGCCGGTTATGTGGGCCATGATCTTAAAAAAAAACATTTCATTTCCATTCAACATCATTTCTGTAAAGGTACTGGATTGTGAAATAAACTATTTCCTGAAGGCTAAGGGATATCCGTGAAAACAGGCATGACTGAACTATAGATATGTTGAGAGTTAGAAGACTGAGCAGATAAACTGATAAATTGAAGATGGAATGTCTCATAGATGACTATTTGCAAGTGAACAAAATAAGCCAACATCCTCTTAGCCTATACATAGTGGAGTACTTGGCTATGCAATAGACAATTTGGTTCCTAAAAATTCTACAGCACAGCCAGAAAGCTACCTTCCGACTCGTAAAGATTTACTTCGTGCCATTGGCGCTGCGTGGTTACCCTATTTCGGTATCGGAAGGTGCGCGAGGGGTGTGGTCACAAGTGCGTACCTACTTGTGCTCGGAAGCTAGTTGCGAGCCGCCATCATGTTTGGTTAGGACTACTGACTGTTGTATAGCAGTAGAGTCAAATATTAACAACTGTACCTTGTGAAATCAGTACTGTGCGTTGGCTAAAGATTATGTAAGCGTTTATGAAACTACACTCCACCTTCAATTTAGCAGCTTATGGCAAGAGTAAAATTGTGTACTTAGAGGAATGAGTATACTAATTTAAATGTATAAAATACAATCATATACGTCAGATAAAATAAATTACAACTCTTACATCTATTTAGCTTACAATTAAGACATACAACAAACGGATTTAATTCAACATAACGGTAATTGAAAATTACTATAACTTGTGATAAGCTAAGGCTGATTCTAGCAATATACTTTAATTGGAGATAACACTAGCGAGATTATATAGTTGAACATGATTTTATTGCTGTAGTCGTTAACAATTCCTTGGCATTTTTACTAATTTAAGTTTTATTTGTATTTGTACAGTATCTGGCAGTGATGAATATTGGGCAGAAGCAAGTTGCCTCGGCATTACAACGCGAATACTTGATATACCTTAAATATAACCAGCCAAATGATAAATATTTTCGAAGCTTTGTGTCGCTATATTATTATTATTCCAATACCTCTATTATTCGTACATCAAGCATGACACTTTAGACGAGTTACCCATTCATATGATAACATTTTAGCAAGATCTTTTACCACACCCTGCAATATCTACCCGGTGCAATAGAGCCTAAATAATTTATTAAGTTGTAGCACTATCTGCACAACACATACATTTTTTGTTCTGCCTTATTCCTTACTATCAGATACTGTGAACTAATCCTAGAGTTGTGTGATGGTGTACGAACTGTGCCGCTGTCTCTTAGCAGGACTATGATTCATCTGTATAACTCCTGGGGTGGAGCACGGCCGACTGTCTTGGCTCGCTACACTGCTGGGTGACGTCAAATGAGGGGACGAACCCGCAGACATATTGCTTTTAGGAGTACCGCCTTTTTTCATATAAGTAACGACGGAGTTTAAAAACGATGTTGGCAAAGCGACCGGAGTCAACCTGCCGCCGCCGCCGGCTATGTAAGTCTGTAACATCTTTTTGGAAGGCGAGTTGGGGTCGTCGACCGTGAGTACGACTAACGACCCGTTCTCGATATTCGAAGGCACAATTGGTGTGGGAGTGTTTGGCTGTTTTTGGTCGGGAGTTTTACCCTGAGATTTGGACGGGTCTTTCAGTATCGTAGACTTATCTTGGTTGGTTGGCTTCGCTAGTGATGTAGGAGTGGTACGAGCGCGGTTTTGGGCGCTGTTTTTCGAAGGCGGCCGCCCTCTCGGTCTTGGCATAGTAGAAGCATTCTCTTTGATTGCGTGGTGCTGTTTGATTACATCATCAGCTGTGAGACCACTATCTCCCAAGGGTAGAGTGGAGGACCCCAAAGCTTTCGAACCTCGACCTGAAAGAGCATAAAAGTCGTGAAACCCCTGTTTATACAATTTAATGTAAACTTAGAAGTATTAACAGGCAATGATACTGACTCATGCGTACGCGCAGTTCCCTGGCCTCTTTCTGCCTCTGTCGATGTTCTTGCGCTCGCCTGCTGAGTTCCTCGGCCTCGGCTCGCTCGAGCTTTTTGGCCTCTTCGCGTTCTGCTTGGAATTCGTCCAGAAGTCGTGCCGCGTCCCACTTGCAAGTCGTTCGGAGAGCCTTGTCTACTTGAGCCATGTTCACACGCTCTTCTTTCTTGAACTAAAGACAAAATCGTGGTCTTATAGTATGGTGTATTTGATATTTCGATTTAGGGTATTCTGAAAGTTTCTATAAAACTATCTTGCGCTCGCGGAAAAGAGACATGGTTTGGTACTATTAGTAGAATGACTATTGCCTACTATGGGTAGGGGCAGGTGTCAAATTCCGTCCTATCCATTCATATTTTGCATTCTAGAACCTTCAAAACCATATGTTTATACATAAAACTATTCAACATTACCTTAAGCTTGAGATCTCGTCTAGTCCGTCCCGGGAACAGTCTCTCCATGAGCATGAAGTCTGTGCCTAGGGCGGCGAGTGCTCGGTAGAAGCGCACAGTCTCGCCGTCGCTCCAGTCGGCAGTGCGCGGCGTGCGGCGGTAGCGGCCGGACGTGTTGCCCGTCGCCCACGCCCCCTCGTGCACTACGTTAGATGATACCTTGCGCTTGTCTGATGATTTTATTACCTGGAATACGTATTTTTTTATGGATGTAAATCTTGTGTCTTGACAGTAATTGGTCAGATTTCAGCAAAAAAAATTACAAGGAATCATTTTTTATTTTATTATCTCATTAGGTAATAAAGACCTATTATATACCTCATTGTATTCCATCAGTTCTGAAACCCTCGCACCTTACACTTAGAGAAGACGTCTAACTTGATTTTGAGATCAGTCGTAAAAATCAGGTCGTCCTTCAGAGTATAGCTAAGTATAAAACAACGTGGTTATTAAATTTAGAGTTCGTGAAAACATACCAAGCTCTGTTCGTCCAGCATGATCTCCCCATTGGGCCCGAGTTTGATCTGCGGCACGGGGGCGGCGTCAGTCTCGGGTTGTTCTGCCGTCGTCTCCTCAACCTCCTTAGAGGCTCTGCGAGCCGCCTCCTCTTTTTCATTGGCTTCTTGAGCTTTTAGCTCGTCTTTGTCAGGGCTGAGATACAGTATAAATAGGTAATTTATTTAATAGGGTTGTAAGGGTTGTTGTTGGATGATAAATGATAGATTGACTACTTCTCGTTGATATAGACAGCAAGATCGCGTATAAATGATAAAACCATAAACTTCTGTTTAATTTGACTCACTCTTCATTNTTTTTCATATAAGTAACGACGGAGTTTAAAAACGATGTTGGCAAAGCGACCGGAGTCAACCTGCCGCCGCCGCCGGCTATGTAAGTCTGTAACATCTTTTTGGAAGGCGAGTTGGGGTCGTCGACCGTGAGTACGACTAACGACCCGTTCTCGATATTCGAAGGCACAATTGGTGTGGGAGTGTTTGGCTGTTTTTGGTCGGGAGTTTTACCCTGAGATTTGGACGGGTCTTTCAGTATCGTAGACTTATCTTGGTTGGTTGGCTTCGCTAGTGATGTAGGAGTGGTACGAGCGCGGTTTTGGGCGCTGTTTTTCGAAGGCGGCCGCCCTCTCGGTCTTGGCATAGTAGAAGCATTCTCTTTGATTGCGTGGTGCTGTTTGATTACATCATCAGCTGTGAGACCACTATCTCCCAAGGGTAGAGTGGAGGACCCCAAAGCTTTCGAACCTCGACCTGAAAGAGCATAAAAGTCGTGAAACCCCTGTTTATACAATTTAATGTAAACTTAGAAGTATTAACAGGCAATGATACTGACTCATGCGTACGCGCAGTTCCCTGGCCTCTTTCTGCCTCTGTCGATGTTCTTGCGCTCGCCTGCTGAGTTCCTCGGCCTCGGCTCGCTCGAGCTTTTTGGCCTCTTCGCGTTCTGCTTGGAATTCGTCCAGAAGTCGTGCCGCGTCCCACTTGCAAGTCGTTCGGAGAGCCTTGTCTACTTGAGCCATGTTCACACGCTCTTCTTTCTTGAACTAAAGACAAAATCGTGGTCTTATAGTATGGTGTATTTGATATTTCGATTTAGGGTATTCTGAAAGTTTCTATAAAACTATCTTGCGCTCGCGGAAAAGAGACATGGTTTGGTACTATTAGTAGAATGACTATTGCCTACTATGGGTAGGGGCAGGTGTCAAATTCCGTCCTATCCATTCATATTTTGCATTCTAGAACCTTCAAAACCATATGTTTATACATAAAACTATTCAACATTACCTTAAGCTTGAGATCTCGTCTAGTCCGTCCCGGGAACAGTCTCTCCATGAGCATGAAGTCTGTGCCTAGGGCGGCGAGTGCTCGGTAGAAGCGCACAGTCTCGCCGTCGCTCCAGTCGGCAGTGCGCGGCGTGCGGCGGTAGCGGCCGGACGTGTTGCCCGTCGCCCACGCCCCCTCGTGCACTACGTTAGATGATACCTTGCGCTTGTCTGATGATTTTATTACCTGGAATACGTATTTTTTTATGGATGTAAATCTTGTGTCTTGACAGTAATTGGTCAGATTTCAGCAAAAAAAATTACAAGGAATCATTTTTTATTTTATTATCTCATTAGGTAATAAAGACCTATTATATACCTCATTGTATTCCATCAGTTCTGAAACCCTCGCACCTTACACTTAGAGAAGACGTCTAACTTGATTTTGAGATCAGTCGTAAAAATCAGGTCGTCCTTCAGAGTATAGCTAAGTATAAAACAACGTGGTTATTAAATTTAGAGTTCGTGAAAACATACCAAGCTCTGTTCGTCCAGCATGATCTCCCCATTGGGCCCGAGTTTGATCTGCGGCACGGGGGCGGCGTCAGTCTCGGGTTGTTCTGCCGTCGTCTCCTCAACCTCCTTAGAGGCTCTGCGAGCCGCCTCCTCTTTTTCATTGGCTTCTTGAGCTTTTAGCTCGTCTTTGTCAGGGCTGAGATACAGTATAAATAGGTAATTTATTTAATAGGGTTGTAAGGGTTGTTGTTGGATGATAAATGATAGATTGACTACTTCTCGTTGATATAGACAGCAAGATCGCGTATAAATGATAAAACCATAAACTTCTGTTTAATTTGACTCACTCTTCATTTAATCTTCTTTATATATAAAAATGAATCGCTAAATGTGTTGGTAAGCGCATAACTCAAGAACGGCTGGACCGATCGGGCTTATTTTGGTCTTAAAATGTTTGTACAGATCGAGGGAAGGTTTAAACGATGAGAAAATATGATTATATAAAAAAAAAAACAGGATCCGCGTACGAAGTCGCGGGCAGAAGCTAGTTATATAAAAAAATAGCGGTAATATACACGATTTGAGGATTTCAAGTGCCTCAGTTTTATTCAAATATTTCAAAATGTATTGGATTGCTTTCAAAAATCATTTTGAGGTTTAAAATTAGATATAGAAATACGACATACTCACACAATAGGGTTGCTGGTTGGGTTGTAAAAGATGAGGTCGTACATGGTAAGTGCGTCTTTCTTGACGGTTTCACGACGGCGACGCATCGCGGCGTTACGGCGAGACATATCGAGACGACGAGACCTGTGTATGTGTATTTAGGTAATAAATACTTCTCGTTGATGTATTATGATGTAATTGAACACCTTGCTTCTGAATTTTCATAAAAACCTCTATAATGACAATTTTAAATAAAAATAAAATTACTTTGATTTAATGAACTTGATATGTTTTCATAGTTTGGAGACATAATGCATTCGCATAATGAATTCGTTCTTTGGGACTAAAAATGTATTAAGTAACATACATTAAAGATTATTGAACATGCTATCTAACTAATTGGTTATTTTGTAGGTATATTATTTTCGGTATTATCTGATGACCTACTTGGTCAAGTGTTTGTCTTTGACAGGCGATGAGGCGGCCGGTGGCTGCGTCGTTGCTTGACTTACACTCGAACACACGGAGTCATTTCTAACGCGGGCCACTTCCCTGAAATATATTTGCTGCAGTTATAGTTTTAGAAAAAATAAATAAAAAAGTTTCAAACATGTCTGGATACTTGCACCGAGTGTTTAACGAGCTTATCGCCTGAGGGAAGATTTTTCATGCACATCTGTTAATGGCCCATAGTATAAACGATTTTGGTTGATATATCTATATTTACAATATAGATACTAGTGTAATAGTATGTAGAAATCTTCTTGGCAAAAGGGTGAACACATGAAGAAGGTTTACAATCGCTAACCTGTTTGGTAATGTGTGTATAGTGCTGTGTGATGTGTGGGAGTCATGGCGCTGTCTCGATGGTGCGGGTGTGTTTGCTCCGCCGCCGCTAAGCAGCGCGCGCCGGCTCTCGTCCTCCGATTCTGATGCACTACCCTATAAAGGAAAAACTTTCTTTAACAAATCCGTATAAAAGTATAAAATTAAAAATTTTTGGTCATTATTGTAATAACAATATCATATGGGTAGAAATATATCTAGTGACGTTTTTAGGGGAATAAAAAATGTGTTTATTTTAAATGAATGCTCAAATTAAAAAGAATATTCTTGATTAAAACATCACATACAACTGTTCAAATAGTGAAAGACTATGTTGTAAGCAGCAAACATATGCTTACATGCCACAATCTCTATGCATCCAGTGAAGAAATGTTATAGATTTGTGTTTTCTAAGTACCAAAATCTGTTAATTTTTAATATAGGATGTATAAAACTAACCTGGACACTATTTCTTCTCAAAGGTGCAAGTCTAGGTACTGGTCTGAGTTTGGGCCGCACTTTGCTCGGTGAAGGCAAAGGTACAATGGGGTCGAACAAAACTTCAGCATTTTCTGATATAATCTCATTCTTCAACAGATCTAGCGGTTTGGGAGCACTAGACACGGCTTGGAGTGGCACAATACCATCCATAACTGTATCTTCAGTAATGCTTTCAGGTACACTGGGGACATTGTAATCTGTAAAATAAATTAATAGTTTATATCTTCTGGCTGCATCATGAGATCAGTTAGACTTTGTATTGTCATCCAAACTACATACAACTGCCAATTTTCATGATGCTACGATCCTTGGAAGATGGTTTAAGGCGCTGTGAATAGACGACTTTTACGTATTTGAGGGGGTGAAGCAGATGAAGTGGGACACGAGTAGCCCCGCCTACTCGGGAGGCATCGCGCGAATTTCGTCGATGCGCGACTTCCATTGCATTTAGAAGCGTCATTTCACAGTTCTAACAAAATGTACGATTGGCCCAGCGCGTCACTCTACGGATTCGCATCACGCTGTCGTGATTATAACCGAGATCGAATCTCATTAGATGCATTTCTTTTTTCTTATATTTTAAACATTATATACTTACCTACATATTTTCTTGTTTTTTTTTAATATATGATATTATTTCTACAATACGATATTTTGTTTTTTTTTAATAATTCATTAAAAATATTGTTTTTATTAAAATAATAAACACAGTCAACAGACCTGCAAACACCGACTAGAGCCATGTGAAAAGTTTATTTTATCCCTTTCAGTGTTTTTTGTGAAGTCGGTTTTGTTTTTTTGTAAAAAGTTTTTTATTACTATAAAAACAATAAAATTGTTATAATTAAAATTCCAAAAAAGAAAATTGGCAAAAAATAAAATAATCATCAAAAATATTTATTTCAAATAAGAAAATCAATAAAAAGCATAATA
>NWSH02000210.1:8375665-8397078 GCA_002382865.2 Heliothis virescens
CGATCAAAAATTTACACCAACAACACAACTTAGAAAAAACTAATCACAAAATAATATATAATAAACAGCATTCATCAAGAAACATTTACGTAAATGATTTTTTTCGGAGCGGAACAAACTGACATAGGTCCATCAAGCAGCGCGCCTCAGCGCTCACTGTCGCTCCGCGTAGAAATGAAAGAGAAGCGAAAAGACGCCGCGGAGGGGCGACATTTCGTTCGACTCGTTCGAGTTATTTATCATTAAATACATTAATCCTTTCAAATATCTTATTCCAATCGAAAAATAAAAGCAACAGTTCCCTTTATTATTATACATTACATCACTGTTATTAATTTTATCAAGATTTGTTTATAAATAATACAGTTACAATTGCTACAGTTTCAATATAAATGGTTATTTCATGGCTTTTTTTTATCGAGAAGATTTACCGAAAACGTGTTTTGAAAACAACAGTCCACTCATAAATATGATCAAGATTAACATATATTTTTTTAGCTGCTCTAAAATGTATACATTTGGCTAAAAAACTGTTTTGCGTAGCCTATTTTGACTAGGCACAGCGCCTTAATTAGTTACCATAGATTTGATTTCATTATCATTTACATAGAGGTCAACTTAATAAAAGCATGTTAAATAGTTTACTGTGTTTAAGTCTTAGCATTTCAACTGATTGATAAGACAGAAAAAAAGTTTAGTCTACTTCATCAACTTCAGCTAGACTATCCTTCACGTAATTAAGAATATCTCAATGTGTAAAAGAACCTTACCATCTGGGACATCTGATACAACTGAGCTGGCTTCCTTACTGAATTCTGCAGATTTACCATCAGTAAGATCTATCTCAACAACTTTACTATCAGCATTCTTCTGTTTAGGCTTCTCAGGTGTGCATGGAGTGATCCTCTGAATATTTACATCTACCTTGGTGGTCTGTACAAGGGGGGAGGGAGCAAATCTCCTCACAGGACTCCCTACACTCTTAGGCGATACAAATACATTCGACTTAACACTGAATGTACTTGTAATTACGGACACTTTTTCCGACCTCTTTGGTGTAACTACAGCCTCCTTAGAAACCTCAGTCGGCACTAAAGGCGATGGTACTCTATCTTGACTTTTTAAAATATTGTTTACTGGGCGCGGTGATTTCAATGGAGAGACAGGTTTTGGAGAACATCTGTCCAAGTTTTCTTGTGCTTTAATAGAAGCGCGTGGCGTTCTAGGACTTCTGGCAGGTTTCTCTATAATTTCCTTCTCAAGTACCTTAGCTTTCGTGTTGTCTGTAGCTTCATTATTCTTTCTTCGTGGCGGTAATGAGGTAACAGCTTTGATTCTTGCTCTTCTTGTCGACATTGCCGTAAAATAATCTACTCTCGTGTATTATTTTTATAATTTCAATTTCATACACACGATGCTGTCGTCAACTATACGTCTAAGTTATTAACTGATAGTAGAAACACTTCACTCTCTAAATTAATTGTTATCTACGATCCATACTGTAGACACGACAGAAATAATTTAAAATTAATAAAATCAACACATTCAACACAATAATGCCCTCGCGTTGCCTGTCAAACTGACAGACAGATATTATGACATCTTTTGACATCGACGGAGTTTGACATATGGGCACGAACACAAAAAATCGACAGACTTCATAATGGTTTATGGTAACATTGCATTATTATTGAGGATTTATCTGCGTCAATTGCATTCGCATTTCACAGAGAGTTAGAGTTTTAAAAAGAAACGACAAAGCAAAATAGATTTCATAATATTTATAGCAATTATTTTTTCGCGCCAGTATGATGCCACCTGACATATGTCCAGAGCCATATGCGTAGCTAATGTCAGTTCAGTTACTTGAGTGACTGCGAAGACGACTGACGGAACGCTAGCCGCTACGAAAATGGTGAAATGTGTTGTGAAAAAATGCAATTCAAGATCAAAAACACATAACAAATTAAGTGGCATTACTTTCCACGTGTAAGTTTAATGGTTTTGTATCAACTTAATTTATAGACAATTTAAGAACTAAAGTGTTGAATGAAGTACTAAATTGGATTTAGTGTTGCCACTGAAAACTTAGTTATGGTTTCCCATGTGTGTGGGAGGGTTATTAATTTAACCGATATATTTTTCTAATAATCACTATGTTCTAGGGTGCCTAGAGATGAAGAACGTCGATTTAAGTGGATGGAAATAATCCGATTGTTGAGAAAAGAGACTGATTGGATACCTACTAAATCATCTGCCATTTGTTCGAAGCACTTCAGAGATCGAGACAAAATAATTTTAAAAGGGCGCGTATATTTGTCTAAAAAGGCAATTCCAGTGTTAGATGTGAGTAATATTTGCATGCGGTAATCTGGGGGCACGGTAGCGCCGCCGCCCGCCAACACGACCCAAGCGAATTTAAATTATTGCTAAATCTTATAAAACGTTATAGCAAGACTGTTTCAAATTTACAGAGTTGCTTTATTTCTGTAGCCGCTTTAAAAATACAATAAAATAAATGCTAAAAATGTTTTTTCGTCAATATTAGGAAAAGCAATAAGTACTTAGGTACCTACCTAGTATTTAACAGGATTTTAGGGAGGTCAGTCAGACCCAGGTGGGAGGGTTAACCGTGCAGTTAAAACTGAAGGAATAAATTCTTAATTATCTCTTTGTCATCTAAATTTAATGCGCGAACTAAATAACTAACAAAAAAATCGACCTCGCGCCCTTACCATCCATACGTACCTACCTACTCTATTTTTCCTATTATGTCGAACTGAAAAATATTTCGCATTGGGATAAAATTCGCCGTTGGTTTTGAAATTCTTAAGAGTGGGTTAGACTACAACAGATTGTATTTTTTCAGGACAATGGTTGTTCTAAAGATCAGAAAGATGGTTCACTCGAAGAAAATATGGAAATGGATCCTTTGGCAACCGATGATGAGATAGAAGAAATAACTGAAACGCCCAGAGAGCACAAAATGAGAAGAAAAGTTCAGCATTTGCAAATATTGTCGGCTAGAAGACTAAAAAAGATTCAATCGTTACTTCAAAAGAATAGAAGACTACAAATAAGAAATAAAAAATTAAAACTTATAATAGGAGAATTGACGAAAATTACCGCAGAGCAAAGAAAACTAAGTGCAGCTAAATGTAAAAACGACGAAACAGTGCAATTAATAGAAAACAATTAAAAGACATTTCAGAAAGGAAAGAACAAAAAAAATACCGTTACGTAGATACACTAATAAAAAGACATTGCTTTGACATGAAGCTTTTACTTCTCTGTTAACTCTGAGAACAATGCCTATTATAGAGATGGGTATAGAAGTACCTAGGTATAAACGAAGGTCCTGGATTTACCTACATCAGAAGCTTGTTATGTTTCAACGATCAATAGAGAAAGTGATGATTTTGAGTTGATTCGTAATCGATTATTTTGTTTATCCTTTATGCTCATTTAAATAGAATATTTAGTTATGAAGTGAATTCAAGTGGGAATCGAACCCACAAGTGTGGTACTCGCAGTGCAGCAGCTGATTGATGATCGACTTTTCCAAACATGTCGTCTTAGGTAAATAAGTATCTACTTACGCACTTACCGCACGTACGCATGTGTTAGTTAGTTAAGCCGTCCGGGAATCGAACCCGTGTCATCATCAGCCTATGCAACTGGCTACAACGTCATGTCATGATGACTGGGTGTAAAGGATCCTGGGAGGTAAAAAATAAACAGTAATTTAAACAACAGGGCGGTTTTCTTCATTCTTTAATGCATTTTTTCTCTAATTTTCTTGACAGCGATGAGCACTTTTGGTGACAATAGTTACCAGAAATTATTAAAATATTTAACAAATAACAGTTCAGATTTAAAAGAAATAAATTTTATATAGGTTTTTACTTACATCCAGTAGATCAACTTCACAATAAAAATAGATCTCTTCTATAAAATTTATATAATTTACAAAAGCGGTAATGTTAGGTAGATAAAACAACAACAAATAAATGCTTCTGGGAATGAAACGCAATTATATTTCTCTTTGTAGATAAATTGACAGATAGTCACTCTGCTAAGACCAATGTATTGTATAAATATCTTACGAGTACAAAGTATCTATTGGTGTTAGTCGCCAAAACTGAGAACTAGGCTGCGTTCATCTACAAGTAAGCTACTGCGTATTGGTTCGTCATTCATTAACTATATTTTGGCTAAAAAGTCAACATTTGCAAAACCTTCTTTACAAATTGTCATGACCCTATAAGAATTAGTCAACGATGATTCGTGCCAAAGTTTGCGTTCCGGGCGGCCGCGGGCTCGGCGACTCGAACTAATGTTGGACTGAGCCTCGCTAGGATATGTCGCTCATTATTATAATATTACGTTCCTAAGTTAGGCTAAAGTTATTTAAAATGTGTAAGCGTTTGCGGTAAGCCATTATCATTGCCAGAAGTAACTAAAGTGGCTATCGAAAGAATCAAACGGCAGATAAGTTCCAAGTCAAAGAATCAGTGTAACATGCACGGTAACGGCTAGCTACTGAGTACTGCGGCCTACAGTCGCCCAGCCCGCGGCCGCCGGCCCGCGCAGCCGACCGCTGCTCTATCACATAATGTAATTCGTCCGAATTTGTTAACGCTCCGGCCTACTTACTCCTACGAAATGATCACTATCGACAATAAATTATTTTCACCTACAATTAAAACAAGGTATGAAGTGTAGTAGTGCATCGAGAACCGAGACGTCCGTCGCGCAATGCGAGCGCTCGGAATAATTGACTGGACCGCTCTAACGAACGCCCGCTAACACTCCGTTCAAACGAACCGCGCTAAGGCAAATCCCCGATATTACAATATTTACATACAGAAACGACTCTCAAAAGATTCGAAGCGCTACTGATCCACCTCTACTTAAGAAACTGAGAGACTTGTTTGCGCTAATTATGCCGATTATCGGTAGATACTACTTATAATTAAATGAAGAAAGCAACTGTGTGCTATTGGAATCGCGCGTGAGGCTCTGTTCAGTTGTGCGTCGCTTGTGCAGCCGCGGCGCGGGCCCGCACCGCCCGCATGCGAGCGCGGCCGCGCTGTGCGGTCCACGCTGCCCGCATGCGGGCACGGCGCCACGTGCGGCTCGCATTGCCCGCATGCGGGCGCGCCTGCGCAGTGCGGTCGACCCGCGCCCATTGCCTAACTCCACGTGTGGCTCCCACGATCCAACTTTAATAATTAAAAGCTTCCAATATAATAATCTCTGAATCGTGATAATCAGGAACGTTTATACACTCGTACTTAACTTCGCCATCGAATATTCCGCATCAACAATAGAGGTCTATTTCATACGCCAACAAAGCATAAAATAGTGATATCTTTACATTTCAGTCTAGTCTATATAATTATTTCCTCTTTTAATGGCAAGGTATCTCTATAAAGATTCAATAGTATCATTCTTCAATATATAACAGGTATAATCTATACAATCGGAATACGTCACGTATCCGTCGATTCCTCACAGCGTCAATGATATAAAATTTAACCTAAATTATAACACAGGAGAATTAAGTATAAGATCACAAAATGAGATTCAGCGGGCGGCGCGGAGTCCGCCCGGCGAAGTCGCAGCTATAATACTCGTGTCTACGCTACCACTAGCACTAAGCCTAGTATTGCTCGGTCGGCTAGGTCAGGGCGCGATGCCCGCGTCCGACTTGTGGAAGGCGGCGGCCGACGCCAGCGGCGCCGCCGCGCTGAAGTCGTGCTCGGACTTGGGCCGCGGCAGCGCCGCCGCCACGCCCAGCCCCGGCAGCGCCACGCCCGCCATGCGGCACGACGCCGCCTGCAGCGGCTGCAGCGCCAGCCCCAGCGAGCGCTCCGACAGGCGCGCCACGCTGTCGTCCGACAGGCTCACGTGCTCGGCCTCGGCCGCCAGCGCGTTCACCACGGCGTTGATGGTGTTGCCCTCGGACGTGGTGTCGTCCTCCCGGTGCGCCACCAGGTTGGGGTTCTTCCCTATCTTATTTAGTCGTTCGGCCGCCACGCTCTCCATGGTCCGCCGCATCAGCGGGTACTGGTCGAGCACGGCGTTGAAGTGGTCCACTGACAGGGAGAACAGATTGCAGTATGTCTCGGCACGGACGGAGGCCACTCTACGAGCGTTCGTTAGAAGACAGATTTCACCAAAGTAGGAACCGTCCGACAAACTCGTGGCCACCTCGCCGTTTGCCATGACGATGTCCACGATGCCTTCTTGGATGAAATACATTTTGCTCCCAATGGTTCCTTCCTTGATGATGATATCACCTGAAACCGTACAGATAAGTGATGAGCAATGTAAAAATAAAGTGGTTATTAAGACATCTAAGTAGATCCGATCAACACGTCTTCTTCAGATTAATCTTACCAGGTTGGAAGACTTCGTAACGTAGTTTGGTCACAACGTCGGAAACGAAGTTTGAGTCGGCATTAGCGAAGAATGGCACGGAGGCGACGAGCGACCGACAGTTGTAGTTGATGACGTCTTCGCGCAATTTCTCGCTTAACTCGCCCAGGATCAGCTCCTCGTCGAAGAACTTGCCCTGGTAGCGATGCTCGAAGTACTCCGTGATCCGCTGTCGCATCTCTCGAGGCAGCTTGCGATACGCCATGTACTCCTCTACTTGCTTCACCTAGAATACAGACACAAACAGCAGTTAATTTGACGTTCGAAAAGGTCTCGGTTCAAACACGCCTGTAGCAAATTTCAAATCATGCATCTTCCAAAAAACCACTGACTGTTAGCGACAACTTCACTTTACATTGAAGTACAAACTACACACCTGCAAACGACCGACTGATCAACAGAACACTTTATGTATATAACCCTAGCGAGAGTCCAGCGGTTAGTATACCCATGGAAGTAAACAGTTATGAACACCCGTTAATTGTGAAATGTACGAGAAATGACTTGTTATTTTGTTGGGAGACATGAGTATTGGTGCAGATGATTGAATCTGTAATAACAACCAGTGAAACACTAAACAAACATTCTCTTTGTACTCACGTCTAATCTCTGAAACAGGCAATGAAGGCTTTAGTGATCGATTTATTAGATGGGAGTTTTACATACAAACTTTAATGAAACACATGCATGTACAATTTTTATGTAATGGAAATATAAGAAGTTCTGTTACCGAAACTTCATCCGATCTGTTGTTTATCGAGTTGACAGCGCAGGTGTTCATAACGATTTATCTCCGCCATTACAGAAAAAGGTTAGGGACACTCCACAGAAAAGGGTGATTGTTTAATATCAACGGTAACTAAGATGTCGCTGTGTGAGTTAGAGCATACCTTTTCTCGGTACTGTCTTCGTGAAGAGTCAAGACTCTGGATGAGGTTGGTGGCGTGACCGAGGAAGAGGGCGTAGCAGGTGGCGCCGGAGATCATGGACAGCATCGTGAGCCACATGTCCGTCAGCGACTGCGGCGGGAAGCGCCCGTACCCGATGCACAGCATGTGCGACATCGCCTTGAACAGCGCCCACGAGTACTGTTCTAGCCAATAGGCCTCCTGGAATGTCAATATCATTTTTTGTTATTTTAATGGAATCAAGGTCTTTTAAGAATGCAAGATGAACATTAGCCTCAATCCTAAAAACCTATACCACCTTATTTAAAAAAATGGTTCTAAGAAAGTACCGGATTTAGAACTAGTTTTAAACCATCGTACTTTCAAAAACGCTCGTTTTGAATTAGGTCGTTATAGTTGGTATCTGGTCAGAACACAGGTACCTATGTATATCGTTTTGCTATTTTTGGTCTTACCACAAGAAACAACATGAACGAACAGGTTCGATTAAAGATTGGTGCCTACGGTAAGTGTCTACTTTATCTGGCTTTTGATACTGACCTGCAGTTCGTTTATTGCAACCCAAGAGTTTGGTGGGAATCCTTGCAGCATAGGAACGAGGAACTGTAGACAACCAGACCAGTGTCCGATTAATAACATCATGCAGATCAGGTTGAATATCCGCATGAAAACTGATGCCATGTTGAGGAACTGTAAAGAGAAGATAATATATTAATGAGGTCGGTATGTGAGGTAGCGTCGCCTCTAAAGGAAGCCGTGCGGACTGCGCGCGACAAGGACGCTCGAGGTCAAGCATCGCGATGATTCTCTACCGATGGAGTCGTAAAGTAGTGAGAAATAAAATATGAACGCGTGAGACGAGTCGTCGAGCGAGCATGCGTGGTGGCGGCGTGCAGCGGTCGCGCGGCCGCGGCCGCCGCGCGGTCGCGCGACCGCGCCGCCTCGCGCCTCAGCCCGCGCGGCCGCCGGCGGGACGAGGGTTGGAAACAGAAACGCCAAAGAAAGAGAGAAAGCGAAGCGAACGCAGCGGACTAAGGGACGCCGGGCGGCGCCGCCGGCAACATGCTAAGCGGGCGAACGAGCACATGCGCGCCGGCTCGTGCCGACCCAGGTTACCTTGAAGATTAGATTGCTTTTGGTGTCACCCTTCTTTTTGTTTGCAACGTCGGAGCTGAGACGTCCCCTGTTTCCTCACAGCGTCAATGATATAAAATTTAACCTAAATTATAACACAGGAGAATTAAGTATAAGATCACAAAATGAGATTCAGCGGGCGGCGCGGAGTCCGCCCGGCGAAGTCGCAGCTATAATACTCGTGTCTACGCTACCACTAGCACTAAGCCTAGTATTGCTCGGTCGGCTAGGTCAGGGCGCGATGCCCGCGTCCGACTTGTGGAAGGCGGCGGCCGACGCCAGCGGCGCCGCCGCGCTGAAGTCGTGCTCGGACTTGGGCCGCGGCAGCGCCGCCGCCACGCCCAGCCCCGGCAGCGCCACGCCCGCCATGCGGCACGACGCCGCCTGCAGCGGCTGCAGCGCCAGCCCCAGCGAGCGCTCCGACAGGCGCGCCACGCTGTCGTCCGACAGGCTCACGTGCTCGGCCTCGGCCGCCAGCGCGTTCACCACGGCGTTGATGGTGTTGCCCTCGGACGTGGTGTCGTCCTCCCGGTGCGCCACCAGGTTGGGGTTCTTCCCTATCTTATTTAGTCGTTCGGCCGCCACGCTCTCCATGGTCCGCCGCATCAGCGGGTACTGGTCGAGCACGGCGTTGAAGTGGTCCACTGACAGGGAGAACAGATTGCAGTATGTCTCGGCACGGACGGAGGCCACTCTACGAGCGTTCGTTAGAAGACAGATTTCACCAAAGTAGGAACCGTCCGACAAACTCGTGGCCACCTCGCCGTTTGCCATGACGATGTCCACGATGCCTTCTTGGATGAAATACATTTTGCTCCCAATGGTTCCTTCCTTGATGATGATATCACCTGAAACCGTACAGATAAGTGATGAGCAATGTAAAAATAAAGTGGTTATTAAGACATCTAAGTAGATCCGATCAACACGTCTTCTTCAGATTAATCTTACCAGGTTGGAAGACTTCGTAACGTAGTTTGGTCACAACGTCGGAAACGAAGTTTGAGTCGGCATTAGCGAAGAATGGCACGGAGGCGACGAGCGACCGACAGTTGTAGTTGATGACGTCTTCGCGCAATTTCTCGCTTAACTCGCCCAGGATCAGCTCCTCGTCGAAGAACTTGCCCTGGTAGCGATGCTCGAAGTACTCCGTGATCCGCTGTCGCATCTCTCGAGGCAGCTTGCGATACGCCATGTACTCCTCTACTTGCTTCACCTAGAATACAGACACAAACAGCAGTTAATTTGACGTTCGAAAAGGTCTCGGTTCAAACACGCCTGTAGCAAATTTCAAATCATGCATCTTCCAAAAAACCACTGACTGTTAGCGACAACTTCACTTTACATTGAAGTACAAACTACACACCTGCAAACGACCGACTGATCAACAGAACACTTTATGTATATAACCCTAGCGAGAGTCCAGCGGTTAGTATACCCATGGAAGTAAACAGTTATGAACACCCGTTAATTGTGAAATGTACGAGAAATGACTTGTTATTTTGTTGGGAGACATGAGTATTGGTGCAGATGATTGAATCTGTAATAACAACCAGTGAAACACTAAACAAACATTCTCTTTGTACTCACGTCTAATCTCTGAAACAGGCAATGAAGGCTTTAGTGATCGATTTATTAGATGGGAGTTTTACATACAAACTTTAATGAAACACATGCATGTACAATTTTTATGTAATGGAAATATAAGAAGTTCTGTTACCGAAACTTCATCCGATCTGTTGTTTATCGAGTTGACAGCGCAGGTGTTCATAACGATTTATCTCCGCCATTACAGAAAAAGGTTAGGGACACTCCACAGAAAAGGGTGATTGTTTAATATCAACGGTAACTAAGATGTCGCTGTGTGAGTTAGAGCATACCTTTTCTCGGTACTGTCTTCGTGAAGAGTCAAGACTCTGGATGAGGTTGGTGGCGTGACCGAGGAAGAGGGCGTAGCAGGTGGCGCCGGAGATCATGGACAGCATCGTGAGCCACATGTCCGTCAGCGACTGCGGCGGGAAGCGCCCGTACCCGATGCACAGCATGTGCGACATCGCCTTGAACAGCGCCCACGAGTACTGTTCTAGCCAATAGGCCTCCTGGAATGTCAATATCATTTTTTGTTATTTTAATGGAATCAAGGTCTTTTAAGAATGCAAGATGAACATTAGCCTCAATCCTAAAAACCTATACCACCTTATTTAAAAAAATGGTTCTAAGAAAGTACCGGATTTAGAACTAGTTTTAAACCATCGTACTTTCAAAAACGCTCGTTTTGAATTAGGTCGTTATAGTTGGTATCTGGTCAGAACACAGGTACCTATGTATATCGTTTTGCTATTTTTGGTCTTACCACAAGAAACAACATGAACGAACAGGTTCGATTAAAGATTGGTGCCTACGGTAAGTGTCTACTTTATCTGGCTTTTGATACTGACCTGCAGTTCGTTTATTGCAACCCAAGAGTTTGGTGGGAATCCTTGCAGCATAGGAACGAGGAACTGTAGACAACCAGACCAGTGTCCGATTAATAACATCATGCAGATCAGGTTGAATATCCGCATGAAAACTGATGCCATGTTGAGGAACTGTAAAGAGAAGATAATATATTAATGAGGTCGGTATGTGAGGTAGCGTCGCCTCTAAAGGAAGCCGTGCGGACTGCGCGCGACAAGGACGCTCGAGGTCAAGCATCGCGATGATTCTCTACCGATGGAGTCGTAAAGTAGTGAGAAATAAAATATGAACGCGTGAGACGAGTCGTCGAGCGAGCATGCGTGGTGGCGGCGTGCAGCGGTCGCGCGGCCGCGGCCGCCGCGCGGTCGCGCGACCGCGCCGCCTCGCGCCTCAGCCCGCGCGGCCGCCGGCGGGACGAGGGTTGGAAACAGAAACGCCAAAGAAAGAGAGAAAGCGAAGCGAACGCAGCGGACTAAGGGACGCCGGGCGGCGCCGCCGGCAACATGCTAAGCGGGCGAACGAGCACATGCGCGCCGGCTCGTGCCGACCCAGGTTACCTTGAAGATTAGATTGCTTTTGGTGTCACCCTTCTTTTTGTTTGCAACGTCGGAGCTGAGACGTCCCCTCCGTTCCGTGCGCTTTTTTTGAAGATTCTGCAAGATCTAGAAAACAAGCGAGAAACACGAGATAGTAGGAAGAGAGCCAGGCGCGCCCGAAGCGCGGAGGGGTCGGCGGGCTTAGGTCGTCGCGAGGTGTGCGGGGCGGGGCTGGGGCGCGTGCAGGCACACACAGGATGCACTAACACCGAGACGAGCGCGGGCTAGTCCCCTACGGATGCGCTAGCGCGCGGCGGGGCATGCGGCACCTGCGAGGCGAGGTCGCGCGAGCCGCCGTCCGCGTCGCCCGGCTCGTCGCGCGGCTGCGGGGCGGGGCTCATCTGCACACAACACCGTCACTGCGATGTCGTCGCCACCACCCTCCCCGTACTCCACTTCTCACTGACTCTCCGCTTCGTAACCGTTGGTCGTACGTAGTTCGACGTACCCACTACCTACTCTTTGTGTTGCCACTTCTAACTTTCTAATGTTATGCAACAGTTTCTGGTAATGATCTGTTTCATTAGCTTCTTATGAGGCGAAGTGTAATTCTCGGAATGCTTTGGCTTTTTCCTCTAAAGGTACATCTACATTTTATTCGGAAACTACGTGCTCACTTTCACCGAACAGGCAGGTATTTGGATCGAGTAGGCGCTCGGTTTCATAAAACGCGCAGGGTTGTTTGTGTACTCTATGTCGAATGACGTTAATTGTTTAATGTTATGTATTTGCAGAACGTCAGCTTCAGCGCACCAGTGGTACTAGAGGCTTTGAAAAAGCGGCAACATAATATTAACATTTTGGCAAATAATATTTCATGTTGGCAAGTGTGGGACGGTTCGGGTCGGCGGACACTCGGTACGCGGCGTGGTTCGCGACGCGGGCGCAGAAACAAGAGATAGATTCAGACGTCACGAGTGAGAGCGTGCTCAGGCAGAAAGAAGCTTGCAGAGAAGCAGTAGAGAAGTGCAGAGCGGGACGTGGGGCTCACATACAGTGGGGGCGGGATCAATGGTATAATACAGGATTACAACAAAACTCCATATAACGTCATTAGGATCACTACGCTAAAACAATTAACATTATTACTCATCATTATCAAAACATTTTTTTTTATAAAATCACGCACAGAAATAGCCAATTTTAACTTTTCTCAGTAATAAGAATTAATCCAATATTATAAATAGTTTTAGTAGCGTATTTAGTCATGTCGTGTAAGTAAATGTGAGCGTAATGTTTATTAGAGCAGTGTTAGTGGCAAGTAGTTAGGGTAACCCTCGCGGGTTAGAAGAGCATGATGGCTTACATATACTTCCTCCCATTGCGACACATATCGGACGAGCCTGGACAGCCGCAACAACCGCACCAGAGATAGTAGTTTTGCTAACCGAAGTATCCTCAGTGCACGACCCGCGTGAAGAATTTGAAAGCTTTCACTAAAGTCCTGTCAACACAAAAACACATTATTTAAATATCGATGATTAGCCTATTGATGCCCTGAGAAGTATAGGAACGTTCAGAGCATCCTGTCTAGCCTCTATACCTATTGATTTTATACAGACGAAGTGTTGAAGACATGCATAATTGCAGTATTTGAAAGATTTTATCAGCCAAAGAAAAGTGCTGAAGCATAATAAACATGTTATAATTATGTTTTGTAAATTTACAATTTTAAGAGTTCAAGTGGGGTTTACTGACTATTATTAGTGGAAGCTGTTTAAGTATTATGTAAAGAAAAGGCTTGTTATCCTTCAGTGGCTAATCTATCATATTAAGCTTCAGTACCGATGTAATTTATTATATTGATCAAGATTTGTCAGTGTAGCCTGTTAAATATTACAATTTGGTCGTGTTGTAGCTGTTATAAGTTTAGAACCAAAAACAAATAATAATAAAAATACATATACGTTTAATAAACCCAGGATATGTTATAAATATGATAAATAAGAAACCAAAAGTGGTAATTGTTACATAAGGAAGCTTTAAGACCATGCTTTAAAAACTCTGAAGTAGGAAACCAAATATTAGGAGGTAGACAGAAGACGACGTGCATGTGACCAATGTAGAGCTTAGAATAGAAAATACAACTGTATATACCTAATTACCAAATTATAAAGATATATAAACACCTTCGAAACAACAGAGTGCAATTTAGTGGAAGCATTTAGATAGGTATAGCTCGTGCAATAAGTTGGAAAGTGCAGATTAAAATCTTCAAAAGTTTTAGAAAAGGATTGAGTATCCCATACGATCATAGTCGGATACGTAAGGTCGCTTACACAGCGGAGAATAGAACAACATTGAGAAATCATATGGGTTACTGGTGATTAACGTGCAGATGAATATTCTGTGTGTCCAACTTATAATAAAATAAAATAGAACAGAGTTCGATGATAAAATGATAGTGGTGTGCTCAATCAAACCTTTGCATGTTCTCTTAGACCCTGATATTACGAATACTAAATTGAATACACGATGACGCACAGGTTCTCGTGGCGGTTGGGTAAAAGTTCACAATGAGAAACAAAAACAAAATGGAAACAATAACAACATATTGTCTATAAAACAAATGAACACCCAAGCTGAAACAGAATATCAACAACATAAAAGACAGTTTAAAACTATAGTAATAAGAACAACACGGCCAAATTGCAACGTACGTTTACCTGATTGAAGATCAAAAATATATAATCTAGTGGTATACTAGAGATGAGGTCAAGGAAGAACCATGTCCTCAAATAGTGCTTCGCTATTAACTTGGGATCTAATATCACTTGTTCTGCATTATCTTGCTGCATTATTCCTGAAAACAAGATAAAAATAATCATGTGAATATGTTTTGCCAACAGTACAATTTATAACTGAACAAATAAATGTTTTCTACGTACCTGTTCTAAAATTAACAACGATATCTATAAGAAATATGGTGTCGGAAAGACAATTGAAGGCGATCCAGCGCGTGCTAAGGTCATCGTTGAAGAAGGAGATGGCGACTGGCAGAATGATCAGGTTGGCGACCAGCAGTAGTAACATACACAGATCCCAGTAGAATCTGTGGACAATACAAATATAACAATTAATTCACATTGAAATACAAAAAATACTTTGAGACTAAATAATGGTTTTGAAGGTTGAAAAAGTTCCATTTCACTTTTTCAGAATATTTTTTCTTAGAGTTTCTGCTTTGCAGCCTACGATCGTATGCTAAAACGTGGAATTCTTAGTATTTGTCATAAAACACGCTAAAGTTTCTCAGTAAATTTCAGTCTAACTTTCATGTTACAGCGGCCTATTATTCATTGTTAACTAGCGTTGTAACGTGAAGTTTTTATACCTAAGGCATTCTATCAAGAATAACGGTAGAATACTGATATCGTGATCACTATAAGCGACTTTAATATGAGCTTCAATGAATTATAAGAGATATTTCTTTATAGGAAGTTGCAGCAACTCATATTGACACAACCAATTTAGTCTGCTTCTAAAGACACTGAATGGGAACACATTATCTTCGATACTGTGCTCCAGCGAAGTCAACCTTATGATGTTCGCACAACATTGGTGATTCACGTAAGGTACGTTGCACATTAGTCGTTTTGAGATCACAGCTGAATTAGCAGGTCTTATAAATCATACAGTTTGGAGTCATTCTGCTCCTAGTACAGTTTTAGTAGCAGTTAATCTGTTACACCAGGTGAGTAATCGCAGTAAGCAGTTACATTGTTGTCAGTGGGAGGCGGGCAGGACGCTAGCGTGTTCATAACTACAATTACCTAATTGAGAGGCGATTGAGCCAGCAATTGGTCATGGAATGATCTCATCTGCCGCATAATCTGGCCGCACCTGCGATGCCCCCCGCGACTCTACTCTAGCGACAGACTGACCCCTACTCATTGTCATTGGTCTTATTGCCTATTCTGTAATATCAGATTGATGTTCCGAATTAAAAATATTTTTTCATTAGCCTCTTGATGAGCATATAATTTTGTTCATTTTGTACAAGATCAAAGAAAATTATCATAGATTCACTAATTGCTAATGTTTATTAAAACCTTTACGAATATTAAATGTAATTTATTCTATTACGACCCTAAAGCCTCCTTTAATAGAATTCAAGCTGGTCTCCGAAAAGCTTACTGAAATTACACAAAATCCTACCATGGAACGGTCGAGCGCAGTTCACGAAAGTATATATAAAGAGGTAAATGACGGCAATTTCCAACAATAAGCTAGAAAAATTACCACTATAACTCCGGTTTCAAGAGATCGCTGCGAAGCTGGGAAGCCAACTTGGAACTTTTAATGGGGCGTATAAGTGAAACTGATTTATAAAGAGATGAAAATTACGTTTATTATGTATACTACGGACACGGTGAGTGATTTCAGTAGCGTCTTTCATGACAGCAAGGATTATTGTGGTATTTTAATCTACATTTATCTTCTCTTACTGTCATTTTGTGTATGAAGACAGCGAGTAAGTTTTTCATAGTTGTTGTTTTGTGATTTATTGACTTGTAGGTACTGTTTAATTACTAGATCTGTTCCTTGACCAAAATAACGACGACGTCTCTTATCGGAACGCGGTAGCCTTATAGAAATCTCGTGTAAGATCGAGGGTGCTACACTTCCGAGGCAAGTTTCGATTTACATACGTAAATATTTATGCATACATATTTACATATAGGTAAGTGAGGAATGATTAATGGACCCTTTTTGAAACGGCTAATCATAATAGATTCATGTCAATCGTGAGAAGTTTAACAACATTCTTTTCAAAGGTAATGTGACCTTTGCCTTGCTCTAACTTAAAATGTTCGGTACATAAACTGCGTGTCTAGTGATTTTATCTCGGGATTGAATGAACGGTAAATGATTCTGTTATTGAGTTTACATGTGTTACGATCAAGGTTGGGCTGTAGTAATTGTAATGTCACGCTGCAATCTGCATAGATTGTTTGGGTATAAAGTATTGCATTTTACTTTCATCTATTAGGTTCCATTCTACACTTAGGTTTTACTCACAATTTATGCATGGTTCACTTGATTTTCAGATGTTATAATTTCCTATATTTCAACCACTTTTACACCTTAATTATACCCTTCAAAAGATTTCGGTAGATATTATAATAAAAATGGAGAGTTACCTCGATAGATTATAAACAAAATTAGATTAAATAAACTTCTCTTATTCTATTAATAGACATTAACGTTAAAACGAGAACACCTGTAAAGGCCTTGACACACGTTTCGGTGGAAGGTCGTGCGCACGGGATAATAAGGGCCGATGTCTCAGCATTACGGGAATTATAAATGTGCATTATACCTGCTGTACTTATAGTCGTACATTGTTTCTTGATCTTCCACACAATACTTGTATTCATATGTAGATGTATCTTACCATACATCTAACAAAGCTCTATTAAAGCTTCGTGTGGGGGAAACTAGACATAAATTGTTACTTTATTTTCGAACTACTTTATCTAACTAGTCTTTTCTTTAAAATTAGAATTTGTTTCTCATTTTTTCTAAGTGATTTATGTTTCTTTGAGCTTATTAGCTCATAACAGTTATCTAAACAATGCTTACAAATAAGATACACAAGGCGCTGGAATTCAGAAGCTCGTTACTGCCTAAAGCATATTTACAACCCCTTCACAACAATAAACGTCCTACTCTAGTCCATTACGGATCTAGAAGCTAAAGCTAGCTACAATAACATCTGGCAACAAACGCACACTTTGGTTGTACACAACTAAGTACTTTGATTGTACACAAATGGACCTACACTCAATGGAAATTGAAGCCGTTGTATAGGTGAGCTAGGTTTTAGTGAAGTACTGTCTCACATTTTGGTACTTGCGTTTCGCTGAAAGCGCTGCAGGATTCATTGTACTGTAGTTACCTGAGTATCGCTTTAAGCAATGCAGCTTTTATATCACAGCTGAATAAAGCTATACTTGTTGTCAATTCGATATCAATGAAACTGATCTGCATAGCCATTCTTCATAGTCGTACAGGTGTGCGATAATAAATGCACACGAAATGTTCCCACGACTGACTTCTGCTTATAAATTAAAAACGAAAATAAACCAAGGATACAAACGTTAGTTTTCATAACACGTTCTGGAAGGCATAACATTTGCTATAATTTATAGTAACAGTTTTATTACAATGCAAGTGATCACAATAAGCGCAACTAGCTTCTTTGGTGAGTGATGGATTAAATTATCTGATTGGCCTTTTCCCAATTATGTTGGACTCTGCTTCCATTCCAGCCTAACCGCATGCAGCTGAGTAGGTACTAGTGTTTAACATGAAACGGCTGAGAGAAAATAAACTACTTACCTATTAACAAATTAGTATTTAAAATTTTCTTTATTCAGAAACTACTTTGCCAAACAATTTTTATCAATTACCGTGTCTCCTAAGTGAGCTTAAAAGCTCTCGTACATTACCCTCATCTTACAAGGCATTACCCAATCTGTGCCTTTTGTTGGCCTTACAAAAGATTATTACCGGCACAAAACAAAGGACATTTCCGCTAAAATTAGCTGCTATGTAATGTTTATGCATAACTTTGTTCACCTTTGTGCTTCTCTAATATTGTCTTAAAATACATTGCTTATTAAAAATTAATAGTAATCATCATCATTATATTTGCATATTAAAAAACGTAGCTAATAATTGACTACATAATATGATAATATAAAATATTATAGGTAGGTATCCTACCTAGAATAGATGATTGTACTTCGGTACATACAATGTACTGGAAAATTGTGAGCCAGCAGTCGTAAAGCTCCGCCGAAGAGTTACGGCCAGCCAATAGAAAAGAGGTGTTAATATTACGACGTTGGCGCTCCATAATAACATTTTATATAAAATTGTAAATAACATTCCGATGTCAATCGCCAAATTTCATTTTATTGTAGTTTTATCGGCGCTATAACGCTGTAGTTACAAAAACATCGCGCTTATATTTCCTGCGATAAAGTCTGTACGGGCGAATGAAGAACTCATAAAAATCGCAACATTCTATAGCTAATATGCGTACATTTATCTAGAGTATCGCTATCAATTTACGTGATTGCACTCACAATACTTCGTCCGGTGTAATCTCTATTAGGTGCGTGATAGAGTTGAATTTGTTGTGTCCATCGCATTCATTGCGAACATTAATAGTCATTGGTTTAATTAACCTTAATTCGATGCACTTACTATTGTTGTATATTCAAATAGCGCAATCGCATGAGGAACTAACTGTAATGGTTCAGATTCAATGTAATTACTATTCAAAGAGAAGGCAATTCCAAAGTAATCTCTGATTTTTTTTGATTTAAACTTTCGTTAAATGAATAAAGTTTGATGGCGCATGAAGTCGTCCACTAAAATGAAGTAGACACTGAACTAAATAATAAAAGTTACAGAGATGCTGGGAAAAAATTCAATGACTCAGAAATTCATGAAATGTAGACAATATTCGGTCTGAAGGCTGGTTTTAGTGGCAGTTTTGCATATTTAAATGAAGATTTTCGGTTTAATCTTGTTCATCTATCGTGTTTTTAATTTCTGGGGCGAGAAGAACTTACTGCATTAAAACGAGATGCTGCGAAAGTGGATACTCTTTAGTTATTTGAATACAGTATATTTTTAATTTAATAAAAGCTTCATTGGTAAAAGAGTACAGTTTACGTAATGCGAGTGATAAAAGGTCGTCAAATTGTACGCTTGTTAATTAAGGCTGCAAAGAGCTCTCACTGCTCGGTCGATAAGAGCTCAAACAAAGGTAAGATTAACGATCACATCACGTGAGACGATGACCCTAATCAGTAACATGTACTTGGTGTACCTGTAGCACCTAAGTCCCTATTAAAAGGTATCCCTGTGGTGTACGGCAAAGTTTCCAAGTTCGATACGACCCTTTGATAAATCGCGGGAAATTTTCATGTAGCTCCACTTTTGAATTAGTGAACAGGTTTTCGAAGAGTACTTGCGACCTTTGGGATCTTTTTCCTTGGTAGCTCATAAAATCTGTAGGTAAAGGAGATAGGAATTTACGGAAACCGTGTGTTTACCTGCCTATCTTAATTAATTTAGACTAAACAATTTTTTTTAAGTTGATAAATAATTTTGAATTCCGCAGCATAAATATAGTCTTGAAAAATAGTTTATTTTCAGCAAAATTTGTAATGAGAATTCATAGTACGTATTCATTTTTTTTGTGTTTCTAAGTCCAGAAACAAACGAGGGCAATACGGAAATGTAATCAGTACATGAAGTGGTTTGATTACGCTCATTATGTCATCGCAGGGGGAATTTTTAACACATATCGGAGGTGTACAAAGCCATTTTAAGAGGGTCGTTAAACCGAATGGACTATAACTGGCGACCATCAACGCATTATGACTTATTTCGCGGTACTAGCTCCTTACATTACTGCTACGGTATGTCGATACATAGCAGATGACGTCACATTGTTTACGTCATAAAATCTATACAGGCAATATTTAGTTGATATCGATAGAATTTTATTTTCATCAAATACTTAAAAATTGTACAACCTAAGCTATTTTAAATAGTATTAACTAATTTAATTAGCCAATGATTACTGCGAGTGATACCTGACATTTATTTTAGCATTAGTTTGAATACGAGTATTTTGCATACAAATAGGTATTTAAAAAAATAAAATTACATCCCATTTTAAATAGTTCGACAGCCCCTATTATTTGGTTCAACTAAAATTATCAAATAACGCGTAATTCATAAGCAGGTAACTGATAATTCAGTACATTTCCGTGTCAAATTAGACTCAGACAGGCGTGCAGAGATACGCGTGTGCGGTGACCCGACCAAATTGGTAATACTGCTAATTATATCGTATTTCATCCGAGTTCACCTTATTGATCTGATTACACTCGACTATTTATCGTATACGCTGTAGGTGCACGAAATTTAGTCGAATATAGTCATACAGTCTCTAGAATCGACTAAAACTGGGGTAATGTCAGCCCGCGGCGAACAGCTTTGTAGCTACTCCAACTGCGATGTTATGACTGTTGTTTATGTACGATTTAGTTTATGATCGAATTACATAAACTGTAACTGCTGACTAATCGACTACTGTTCTATCATTGCTCATCACTAGTGGCTAATGATCCGTTGGTAGTAAATTAAGCTCAGTTCAAATTATATAGGAATACGTCTGATGGTCATTAATTATTCGCTTTCAAACGCTTTCGATACAATAAATGACTTTTATTGTATCAAAGTGAGTGTATTTACATTTGAATAAATAGAAAATTCTATAGCATAAATAATGTCTGATGAAACGATCTATTGAAAATATAAGCAAGACACAATACGCTTTATAATAGATATCGTTTTCTGTGTAAGAAAGCATTTTGTAGAGGAACGACCATCTTTAGATTTTATAATAGCATTTCTGGAAATTGAAATGTTTTGAAGCGGATACAACTTTGATTCCTTGGGATAAATATTTTTAGTTTTGTAGTTCAAGAAAATGTTTGCAATTCATATCTTCTGAATACATTTCTAAAGCGGTCTCATTTGTGACCTATCTTTGTTACATTTTGTTATAAAGAAACTTTGTTTGCCAAAAAAGATTTCAGCAATATGAAACTGTTTAATACATATTTGGATTTTATACACTGAAACATTTGTAATAACACTAGGCAACAACAAAAAAATATCCAAGGTGAAATATATGATTTCTTGTAGATAATTTGATACTGAATAAAAGTCCGGAACATAAAATTGGTCTAGCACGTCGGGATTTGGAGATAAACCATGCTTATAGTGCTAAAAACGCGATTTTTAACGATATTTAACGTTAATTTTTGGAGGACAAAAAAAA